>VMRN01000064.1:1927369-1980485 GCA_010277015.1 Poeciliopsis turrubarensis
ATCTATCTATCTATCTATCTATCTATCTATCTATCTATCTATCTATCAGTGTGAAATTAGATGTGAAAATAAATTCTTACTGTGAAACACTATTATTTATGTTATTACAAAAGTTTGCTTTTTAAAGAAACTATTGTTCAGTGGTTTCTGCAGTGGTATAAACTGAATGAAATTATCTGCAGAGTTTCATAATGTTTGTGGTCGTATCTGGTGAATTAAAGTCCAATTTCATTTTAAAATTGCTCATTCAACACAACTACCCACTTAAGAGTGTGAATTTTTTTTTAAATCAATAGAAGTATTCTTTCAAAGCATATTTATTTGAATAATTTAGTTTATAACGATGTGTGACGTCTATGTTTGGTTTACAGAATCAACTTTATAATTTTTTTTAGCTTAATTTGTTATTCATTGATTAATTGCTGTGAGACATGTTGGGGCTTTGAGAGTACAAATTTGGGAACATTTCATTCAATACATTTTATGCTGTAATGTCTGAACAAATGGCATTTTTATTATTACTTATTTCTCCTTCAGTTAGCAGAAATGATCAACCACTGGAGATTTATTTAAAGGAAATATTTTGGAACTTCTCATTAAATGAAAACGCAAGCATGCACTGCCATGACTACTACTACTAATAATGATAATAATAACAATAATAATAATAAATAATGAATCATTAATTATTAACAATTAATAATAACCAATAATTATAATTAATAACATCTATTCTTATACTACTACTACTACTAATAATAATAATAATCATAATCATAATAATACTACTACTACTACTAATAGTTATTATTATTATTATTTATATGTGCCTTTCTCAACATTCAAAAAGAAAATACATAAAATCAATTAAAAAATACAATAATAAAATCATCACTTGACCTATGTGAAAGGTCACTGATCCTTTCACAGGCATAAACAACAAATTTTCTGGTGTCAATCTAAAACATTTCGAAAGCAATTGCTGTCAGTAAAGCCTGAAAACAATGTAAAAGAAATTAAACAAATCTCCACCTCAATCTCTCAAGTTCTCGTTGGCTCTCTAAGCTTAGAGTTGAGGTAATCCCCATTAAATTTGTCATTATTGAATAATTTTCCCTGTGGTTCGCCTTACTGTGGACACGCCTTCTTCAACGAGGGCAGGTGCGGGAGCTTCTTACTGATAGAAAGGCCGTCGTAGAAAGACGGGCGGTTCCCGGAGCGTGACAGGGCGTTGGCCAGCAGAGTGGACAGGAGGACGGGGACAGCGTGGGTGACCTGCCCTGTCAACTCCACAGCCAGCAGAGCCGGGGACAGGGTGTGGGTGGCAGCACCGGAGAAGGCAGCTGCACCTGCGAGGCAGACGCAATGATCAAATTAACTGCTTATCAATGTTCAGTGCAGCTTCCGCACAAGCCTTGCAAGTTTTGTGTTGAACTGTTGGCCCCATTAAAATAATGCATGCAATTTTATGCATCCCGATATAAAATCCATTTAAGCCTAAAAACGTACAAATATAGAGGATAAATTGGACTGTTCAAATCTGTTAATCTATTTTTTAAATCCGCTTGAAGCAGATGAATCAGAAGATATATTTAACATGCTGCAGAGTGTTAAATATATAACAATAAAAATATCGGCTTTTCATTGACTAATATTTACTAAATTATTATGCATTACCACTTTTGTCTACTTCTAGTTATTTCGGTGACAGATGTTGATTTTTCTGTCCAAAACTGAGCAACAATTTTGTCCACACATGTATATCAGGAGCAAAGAAATATAGATTATATCGTTTGCTACCTGCAAGAGCATAGCCGCCAGGATTTACAGATGTCCACTGTTGTCCTAAAATGTCTCTACCAGTGGTAATGTAGGCGACTCCCTCACCAAACAGACGACCCAAAGTTGCACCTGAGGAAGAACAAAAAGCTCTCTGACTTTTTATACACACAGAATATCTGATGAGCTTGCACTCACCAGTTCCTGCTATGGACATAAACCAAGGTTTTCAAAGGTTTGTTTCAAATTCCACTTTAAAATTAAGACTACGCTTAATTCCAAAACCAAAGGTTTTCTGTCATTTTTGCAGGAGTCAGTGGACTTTTCTCTGGCTGTGTTAGACACAAGTTAACACAGATTCATCCCTGCCCCACCTGTTGCTGCACGCTTTCAGTCAGATACCTGAATAAAAGCTAGCAGGCTTCATTCATATATGAAGGCTTCTTAGTCTGACATTATGTCATCGCCTTTCAAAGATAATGGCCAAAAGTGTCTTTTTTTTTTTTTTTTGTCAAAAAATGATTTAGGCAAAAAAACCCCCCAAAAAAACAAAGAAAATCTCTTTGTTAAAATGTTACATAAGCTAATAAGACCACTTTACAGTAATGCTCCCCTTATTAATATCTAAAGCCTTTTTCAGTCACAAATATTTTATCATGCTTTAATTGAGAATGCGAAGGAGAAAAAAACTTCTGCCTCTTTCTTAAACATATTACATTAATTTGTGAGCACAATCAACATTTATAAACATGTGTTCCAAGCACTTAGTTTCAAGCACACTAACCATAGACAAACACAGGCATGAAGTATCCCGCTGGCAGAGGCAGCGTGCAGGCCAGGACCAGCATCCACATCTCCGAGTCAACAACAGAGGAACAAGACGGTTAAATCCTTTCAGCTCTGCTGACACCTGCGCCGGTGATGAGTCACTTGCAGCTTGCACGCAGGGAAGTGTGTGTGGCAACTCAGTTTTCGCTCTCGTGAATACTGAATCGCTCTCATTTCCATTTGGATGCAGTATGAAGGAGGAGACCGTAGTAAACAAATCCCAAACGAACTGCACTCAAGTGTGTGTTGAACTTTTGATGGAGAAGGCGTCTGAAATTCCTCGAAAGGAACCAATTTCTACATTCAAAATGTTTCCTTTGCGTGAATGCATGAAAAAGAGTGAGTAAAATCACTCCTTGCATCCACAGCAATGGTGTCTAGATGTTACGTGTCGGACAAGATTTCTGCCTGAAAGGTTAAAGTGGCTTTTGTTTTCGTTTTTCTATTGTGAAAATGTTAATGCCTTTATGCCTTTGAGGAGTTGGAAGGCTGGTAGAAAAGAGCAGATCCATAATTGACCTTTGAATTATTTGTACCTTCATGAGCAGAAAGAAAGCCAAGGACAGGAAAATGGGGGCGCCTGACGAGCTCCACGCCAGTGTTTCCAGCTCCAGTCGCACAGATGCATTATGGGACTGAAAGCTCCATTGTCTGCTGTCCAGGAGGGAAGTGAGGAGCTGCTTTGTGGTGCACTGATACACAGATAAGTGACATTTAGATTACAGTCTGGCCTCGACCAAAGCGGGTGTGAAGCAAACAAACCCATAAAAAGGTGGTGCTAATTTTTCCCTGAGATTTTTTTGGGCCGTGAACTAGAATTAATTTGGGGTGCGTTCACCACAGATCAGCTGCTTCATGCTCTCCATGTTCAAAAGATTATACATGACACACACACGCATTATTGATCATTTTCGAAAATGTTTTACAAATGAAAATCTGAGAAGAGGGGGATGCACATGTATTCAGCCTGCTCTCCTCTTTAAAATCAACCTTGAAAAGCACGTATCCTTCTCTAGGTACAGAAAAATCAAAGAATACCCCTATTTTAAACAATTTACCCTTAACAAATTATAGATCCAGTTTATTGATTGTGTGGCTAAGCTTTTAAATGCTTTTGACTCTCACCTTAGAGGCCATGTATTGACCTGCAGAGTGGGGAAACGTCAGCGATGCCAGAAAGAAAACAACAAGACCAGAGTACAGACCCTTTCTGCAGAGAGGTTTTCACACGAAAAAGACATTTGATCATTATGGATGCTTTTAAGAGACGGTGTAGGTGACTCATCACTGCCTCACAGTCACATTGTCAAGAAGCCTCACTCTGTTGTCAGCATCGTGGAGAAGAGCCGGTTGGTTTTGGTGAACTTCAGGATCCAGCGGTGGCAGAAGAGGTAGCAGCGGCTCACAGTCCCGCACAGCAGCCTGTTTTCAGACAGCGACACAGTCCAGAATGAGAAACCTGGGAGCCATTTTCATTCAGGCAGCAAACGAAGATCGGAAGTCATTAAACCCGGGGAAGGGTTGCAGAGGAGGCCAGGAAATGATATAAAAGAGAGGAGAAGAAAAAAACTAGAACGGCTAATTAAAACTGAAGGAAAACACAGAGGACCTTATTCTCCGTGCGACTGATATTAATATCAAAATCAAATGTCAGTTTTTATTAGGCAGCCAAAGACAAATTGAGGTTTTGTTTAACTAAGCAGAAGCTGTCATAGTCGACTAACCCCAGTAAAGCAAACAGCAGGATCTCCAGTGTGAAGAAAGGTGAAGCGGTGGGGAAATTGGTTTGGAACAACGGCTGAAGAGACTCTGCGGACACAAAGCAAATTGGAATCAACAGTCGGGGAAAGAGCTAATATTCATTCACGTTATTGCACTGATGTTTTTATGAAATTTACAGTAGGCCCAAATGTATTGGATAGTTTTTCCCCAAGTAATTGACACTGCAAGTTATTCCATTATTTACAACACTGCTGGCAAGTGAACACGTTAAAGTCATTTACCTGTAGATCAGACTTTGTCCTTTAGATGATGTTTCTGTGCTCCATTAAAGGAGTAGGTTTGAATTTTTGAGGTTCAGTTGAGAGGTTAGTTAGCTAGTAACTAGTTACATTTGCTCAGTTATATTTACTTGAATAACATTTTGGAAAAATGTACACATCGAATCCAGAGAACACTGGCACTGCGTGTCGATCCACAGACCCTTCACCTCCATCTCTGCTCCATGCCGACAGCAGGTGGAAGGTCAGAGCCCCGCAGACAGCTGAGAAGAAACATGGGCAGTAATGCCTCAGGGCGAAGTGAGAGCTCATCACCTCCACGCTGAACAGCACACCTACACCACGAATGGACAAAAAGATACTACAAATATGTACATTCATAGAGTTTTCAGATAGTTGCAACTTAAGAATTGCTTTATCAATATTTTTCGAAGTCCTCTGGTGGCCCTTAAAAATTTTTCGATGTCTTGTGGCTGTTTGTCTAACATCGTTATCAGATTATTGGTTTTTGTCATGGTTCTTTCCCAGGGCGCCATCAGAGCATGGCACACTCATTCAAAAAGAGAAAACGGTTTTTTCATTGCATGTGTCAATGGAGATGGGGCGCCCCCTTGTGTTTTTACAGTGTAAGCACTGTAAACATAGAAAAGTTGAAAAGTGATCTACTATGAACATACAGTATATTTAGAACAACTCTCTCACCACACACAGTTAAAGCACTATGTGTGTAATCCCCCAGAAACAAAACAAATGTAAGATGCATTACATTTAGGTGACGTAAACCAGTGCAGCACACGCATTAAATATGTTCTTCACATCAGTTTCTCTCACCACTGACGGGCGCTCCAAAGCAGCTTGATACTCCAACCCCAGCAGCTACAACCATCATCTCTGTTCCTGCCTCCTGGAGGTCATACAACACTTGTTGCGGTGAATAGTTCTCATTCAGACCTCCACATCCACACAAACTAACTGCATCAGATATTTTGTGTTTTGCCCAGGCAGAAAACCATAACTTTTATTGACGAAATATAAAGAAAACAAATGGTGGGAAAGCCTAAATGATTTCCTGAAAATCTGTGGATATAAATTTACCATGTGTGTGTACATATTGACTTAAATAGACTGAAACTATAGGATGTAAACATTTGATCACATAGCAGGTATTACCTTCTTTTTGCCTTGCATGAGTCTGCAAAGCCTGTCCAAATAGACTCCTAACATGGTGGAAAGATGCACAAATGGACCCTGAATTGAAGAGATTAAGAGGCATAAAGTTGCATGAGTACATCTGTATTCTGATTCCTGTGTGGAAAATTGTTGCTCCAAATCATTACTTACAACTTTGCCAAGGAAAACAGTGCTGCCTGCAGCCAGTGTGCAGGTAAGACCCAGAAACTTTGTGAACATATGAGTGAGAGACGAGTAATGAGGCAGTTCAATGCCAGACAGCATGGTTCTCACTTCTGGTATACCAGAGCCTGAGGACAAATAATAGTGGAACATAAACCAAAAGGCAGAATAACGATTGAAAAAACACTAAAACCAGATTTGGCCTAAAATAATATTTTAGGGATTCTGAGAAAGGGAGGAACATCAAGGACAGTCAAAGAGGCTGAAATTAGCTTTGTATAATATTTACCTGTGGAGAAGGGACAGATGTTATGGGAGAAAGTTGAGGCAAAAGCACAGATGCATGCTGGGTATAGTGTCCAGCAGAGGAACTGCAGCAGAACGTGGCCTTCCAGCTTCGCATAAAGCCACAGATGAGCTGAGGATGTAACAGAAGAGCACATAGTCATCCTCCTCTGCATTTCCAGTTTTGTATTTGCTCTATATTCAATAAATATTCTTCCTCGTTAGATTGCCTTCCTCACCAATGAAGTCCGAACACAAATCAGGACTTTATGGAATAGTGCCAAGGAGAAACTTGTTGTCGAGATAAGGATTTTCAAAATGCTGTTTCAGTTTACCGCAAGTCAAGCAGGGACACGTTATATGTAAAACAAACTTTCCTGGTCAGATGACACCAAATATGGACTGTTTGAACTTTGCGTAGAGGAAAATTAACACTGCACCTCACCCTGAGCACATGATTCCCAAAGTGAAACATGATACCTGTAGCATCATCATGTCTGGATGCTTTTCCTCAGTCGGGATGTCAATGAGACTTTATGGGAAGAGGGATGGAGTTAAATACCAGAAAATCTTGGAAGTGAACCTTGTGGAGGCCACAAAAAACCTTAAGACTGTAATTCCAGCAGTACAATGGCCCTGAACAGAACCACAGGATTGCAATTCATATTTTTTGTCGTAAAAAAATATTGAAAACCATTTAAGCTTACCTTTCCACCTCACAATTATGCGTTCCAAAAATTACCTTGAAGCTTCCATTTGTGATGACAAAATGTGAATACCTTTGCCAGAAACCTTCTTATGCTGTCTTAGATTAAGAATCACAGAAGCTGACAATGTGAGCGTGTGTTTGTTTACCTCGTAGCAGCTTTGCTACACTGAAGTCCATAAAGAAACTTAGGAGAGCTGCCAAGATGCCCAACATGGCGAATCCATACCACTGAATCCCACAGACGCTTTCCAAACAATCTCTCAGCTTTAACAGCTGCGCTTTAAAGACAAAAAGTCATGTGACATGTGACAAATCGAAACGCCTTGAACGTCTGCGCCACACAAAGATTTCATTTCTTTTTGGAAAATTTCTCTGTAAGGGTTCTGACCACATTTGTAATCAGAACCCTTGACTTTGTTATACTTGTGCATCGCTTACGCATTTCAGAAAACATAACTAACCTCTTTTGATCTTAAGTCTATGTTTGGAAATTTCCCATTGACAAAACAGAAAATATTATTTCTCATCTTCACAAGTTTGATGCATGTTGAACTAACTCGTCCTGAAACTTATCAATAGCTAAAATGAAATATTACAGACACTTTTCCAGATTATTAGTCTGAACTAAAGATTTGATCGTTTTTCACGTCACTAACCTTTAACATTTGCACGGGTTTTCTTGTACGGCTTCCATGAGTCCACCAGAAGTGGGGTTGTATTACGGGATGCTTCGGAGTTATTTTCTTGCTTCTGGACATTAACTTCCTCCTCTGTTTCTGTCTCCAGTGACTTATCAAAGCTCTTCATGTTGCCCTGAAATATAGTCAAAATCAGCAATCAAAATCTAAAAGATATATTCTGCATGAGAGTGAAATATGAGTTTATGAGGCAGGTGGACTCACCTTCTGCTTGGAAGTGCTCAGTTCTACCAGTGAAGTTGTAAACAGAAGTGCGTGTGGTGCAGCTAGGTGTGTATCTGGGTTGCGACTGACCTCTGTTAAGGTGTTTGCATAAATGTGATGGAGCGGTCATGCTTGAAAGCGTAGCTAATGTTAACTCTTTGGAGGAATATTTGAAGGTGACCTTCATTTAAATGCAGGAACATAGTCAGCTTGTACAGTTTTTCACAGAATTGTATTGGCTCCATCGCACTACAATTTTTGCATATATAGAGAGTTAGATTGTAATTCCATCGATTAAAACAAAACAAAAAAAAATGTATTGCAATAATTTCCTTTTTTTTAACACAGTTGTGTTTTGCTTTTTGGATCATTCAAATAAATATAATATCGGATGTGTTTGTTCATGCATTTATTGACTTTCTCATCACCAAAAAGTGCTTTTGATTATTAAATTGAGAAAAGTGACAAAACATCCACCTGCACCTTCTGCATATTTGTATATATATATGTATATATATGTATTCTTATATATATGTAAATATAACACAGTCTTAGACATAAATTATTATCCCTGCCTGGGCTTTTCTGAATGTTATGGTTTCAAATACCTTTTTCTAAGAACACCCCCAGTCCTGTAATTGTTTCTCACTTCATAGGAAATCAAAGTTCAGCCTCAGTACCCTGTGGAAGGTCAATGTAATCATTGTTCACACCATTTGTCTTTTTTTAATGAGCTCTTAGCTAATGTTTATCTTCCTCAGCTATTTATTCCATGTATGCTTTTAATTAGCACTTGTGTTATTTTTAGAGCCTTGAAATCAACATGCTGCGAGCACCAGCCCTCTCACATCCATAGATACAAATACAGAGAGAGAGAGAGAGCTCTTCTCAGTGTAAAACTTGTTTCCATGGAAGCGGCACACAGAGACAAAGAGCGTGATGAAAATCACACTCTTATTTTCATAAGTTACATATATATATAACTGATATATATATAAAACACAGGCCAGAAACTATATATGTGTGTATGCTGGTGCATGCATGTGCGTGTGTGTGTGTATGTATTTCTAAGCGACACTGATTAAAATATGTTTTGCCATTTGGTGAATATCTACAGAACAAAGAAAGAAAGTTAGGAATTTAAATACAAACTGTACTTGTGATCCCAAGTTTCTTCTGAGACCAGAGAGAATCAAATGGTATTTTAAAAAAAAAGAGGGAAAAGAAACTGACAAATAAGTGAAATGTAACCAAAATGTATACGTTGAAGTTAACTCTTTTTTGCATTATACCACACATATATGTCCATATTGTCCATAAATTTAACTGCAACAGAGTGTCTAAGAGGGGGCAGAGGGAGCTTCTGGCTCTCCAGCTCCCCAAGTGGTGAGTAAAGGACATGCAAACTTTACAATAGCATCAGAAGAAAACATTTTGTCTCAAGTGAAGTCACTCAGTTTGCTTATATCAGCAGTTTGATTTGGAGTATGACGTAGTTAAAGGTAAGGCTAAGCCAAAAGTTATTAATACCCCTGGTAAGTTTAGTTTGTAAGTGATTATTATTATTATTTTAAAATCTTTTTCTGTTGACAAAAAGAAAAATGAATATCTGGTGAATGGCTTGAGTGCTGTAATGTCAATTAATGGTTTTCCAGTTATAATGGACAACCACATTAATAACTTTGTTATTGCTTTCATTTCATTGTTTCATTGCCATTAGAGAGACGGCGATCTCACTTCCTAACAGAAACAAACTTCCAAAAACTTCTTGAACAGAAAAAAATATGTTAAAAAAAAAACAAAAAAAAAAAAACTAAAGAACTTGAATCTCACGTTGCTGTTTAGTATCAGTGCTGCATCGCAGCTAACTACAACAGGAAGCTAGAAAAGAAGCCATTTGAAGCTCAAATGAGATGTTGCAAGAGTAATTTGGGGATTTGTTTCCATCTCTTGCTTTTATTTCAGGGCTTGAGGACCATTTTGGTAGATAATTATTGGTGGATGACTATATAATGATTTGTTGTTGCTGTCTTACAGCAAAGAAGCGGTTTGCACAGTGAATATATAAAATTGGGTTTTAGTTACAGAGGCATAATGCAACCCTGTCTAAACTCTTAACTACATGGATCAAAACACAAGGAGCAGGTGGTGGGCCAAACGAGTAAACAGCTTGATGAAAAGCAACAGTGCTTGAAACATCACTTGTGTGGTGAAGGAGATAACATTATTTTGGAGCCCTGTGATGTTTCAGCCTTTTATTTATTTTTTTTTCTTTGTACTTTTTCTATTTTCCAAGAGAAGCAATTTGACTGCAAATTATTGCAATTTAAACGGAAGATAAATCGTATCTGACAGCGTTTGTAAACTCCTTTTCCTGAGCTGCAAGGCCAGACATGTGGGAGTTGGAGGGTGAAGGTGATATCAAAGCAGCTTGCAAGGACAAAGTGGTGAATGTAAAGCACAAAGGCATTTGTGGTTCGCTCAACTCGGTGATTAATTTGAAGCTGAAGCTGCCTCTAATCAAGAATACACTACATTATGGATGTCATGCAACAACGTGCACAATGTGAGGTCTATTTTTAATGGAAAACACAACAGTGAGACATATAAATGTTATTTCAATCCTACTCAGTTCCATTTGTTATCTGCCAGAGCTTCTTGATTAGATGGTTGTCAGTCTAGTCTAGGTTACATTTTGCTTTTCATCCCCTGGATCAGATTTTTGGATAACCTTTACTTTGTAGAACAGCGGACCCCTGTATGGAGCTAAATACGGGCCATCAAATTTGTTCGAAAGAAACTTTTTACAAACTTTTTGCTCGTGACTTGGAATCATTATGTGCCCCGTTTTAGATTGATGAAGCGCTCAAACCTTCTGGGGGAAACCTTGCAGAAGCACAAAGGAATGCATATGTAGACACACACTTATAGCTTGAATGCCTGACTGCGTCTTTTATATATTTTCCTTTGACTTGGTTGCTTTCTCAGAAATTTTGTTTTCGTTTTATTTGGTCCCAGAAACAATTGTTAGCCACATTACAGCTTTATGTGTTTACTTAAAATGATATTTTGGATCATTTATCAGAAAAAAAATAATAACTCCCCTCTGTTTTGTGGTAAACCTGAATACAGACTAAATAACCAACCATCAGCCAGGCAGCATGTGTTTATTTCCACTCACTCCAAGATACATAATCTTAATGCCTTCAGGTGGCAATCACACTGGCTGCCTAGATAAGATGAACCTTTTTATTAAAGGTGTAATGATTTCCGGAGCTTGGCAACACACGCCTCTTGCGCCTTGTTATTTGGAGCTTCCTTGAATCAGGCCAGTTGCTATGATACAATCTTTTCTGGCTTTCCCTCCAATTGCTCTTTTCTTCACGAAGTACAACAGGGCAGGAGTGCTTGTGAAAGGTTGAGAAACTCACATTTTGGGACAGTTAATATTTGTCATTTTGATTCAATTTGTGTGTTTTCACATTTTGCTAAAACTAAATCAGGATCACTGGTAAAGAAATGCAACACCGGATCTTAGCATCAATCTGTCTTTGCACCTTAAGGCCTGGGAAGGAAACATGGCAAGGCTGGGTTTGATCCGTCATACTTGGTTATGTTTTCAAGACCCTCAAGAAAGGATTCAAGGTGACTGGAGTGCAAACGAGTGTGTTGGTATTCAACAGCATGAATACCAAAGTGATTCCTGTTCCTGTTCAACATGGTGGATTCTGAAGAAGGAGTAAGCCTTTTCTACAAATGTTCACTAACTGGTTAAAAAAAAAACAAAAAAACACCCGTCATCTATCCCAGCAACATAACCCAGTATTTGTTGTAATGAAATGACCCCGCAAATTTTAGATTGAATATTCTCAGAAACCATTCCAGCCTTTCTTGCTTGGGATAATCTCCCATCAAAGTCATATTTGTCAGCCTGTCATTTTTGCTCAGCTTTTGAAGCCTTTCCATCAGCGCTCATCTGTGCCTCACTGGGAAAGCAGCCTGGTCACAAGCTTGACAATGTACTGGAAAACACCCAGAGGCTGTTTGGATTCTGCGTCCTGTCGAGCCATTTTTATGATTCATGCACCGACTTGTTTTCTCAAATGATCACTATTGAATTTCTATTTAAAAATGAACAAAATAGCAGTCGGTGTGTGATATAAATGTGGGAAGCATGACAGATGTTACCCATATAAGTGAGAAAAAAAATATTTCACTCATAAATCCTTAATATTCTGTGCACCTGATGACTTGAATCTTAATGACGGCTTAATGTTCACAAGACGAAAGCCACAGAAAATCAACAATATTCTTGTTGTTAGGAAACCGAGGGGCCCCGGCATGTTCCCTGTTTGGGAGGAGGTGAGTTGCTAGGCTGGATTTAGACCCTGAGCAGGGGCCTCTCTGCTCTACGGTGATAAGGTTGAAATCAAATAATACTTAGTTGAGTGATCTGTAATGTCTGGTAACCTTAGAGCTATCTCCAATAAAGAGGTCTCCATTTGGCAGCAGGCACCGGGGGGCTTTTCAAAGATGATAATGGCAGATGTTTAATGACTGGTAGAAATCACTGGCAAATCAATGGATGTGCTTGCATGTCTTGAATTCTGTGCTGCATACGGCGTAATGAAGCTTCAAAGCACGACTCGAATACACAACATCAGAGAGCCCATAAATGGATTTAAATGGATTAGCTGTCAGCGGCGCTAACTAGGAAAAAAAGAGCAGCGTTTTCTAATCATGACCGGCTGCACACCTCACGCAGATATTAATAGTCGCCAAGTAATGTCACCACTAAGTCCTCTGTTCCTGCCTGTGGGCTTTGTTTTCAAGCATTCTTTCCATCTTTGTTTTGCCCTTAACTTATCTGCAGAGATATGAGGCAGGGCGTTCCCATTTAAAGAGGCAGGAGACAGTATTCTTCCAGCTGATCGGTAGCAACTAGCCTTTAGAGCTCCAGAAGTTGTTTTGTGTGTAGTTTTGTCACATTACAGCAATTAGTTTATATAAAATTTATAGTTATGTGAACTACAATGATCTGATTGTCTGGGGGCGGGGGTTCAGATTTCATAAGTTTCTGATCTGCTTTCTTGGCATCATGGAAACATTACATAAAATCAGCCATGACATCAGGAATCATGGGTGGTTCTGGACACAGGGGCCAGTGCCTCTATAGAGCTGGTCCTGGCCAATGATGTGACCCCTGAACTTAGTGGACACTGAATAAATTTCGTATGATGAAATGTTCTGGCCCTTGGACCAATAAAATGTTTTACTTTTATGGTTTTACTTTACAACTAATTAAAAATTAATGTTCTACAGTTTTAGCTTCATCTGGACTGAGAGAGAATCACAGCTTTCATTTGCTTAATTAAGGGTCTGCAGCTTGCCACAGGTGGTTTTTTGGCTCTGTAGCTTATTTAATATATTCAGCAATGAAATATTGTCCTGTTTTTCTTTGTCTGTTTCATTCTTTTGCCTCACAAAAAAAATTGTGGCTCTCCTGTAAGTTTGATCTATGACCACCACTGTCAGAATTGATTCTTGATTCATCCCTAGGAGCAACCTTTAGATGTCTGAAAGTTTTATTTATGTCTGCTTAAGTAAATTATATTCAAGTTTGACTGCAATTTCAGTGGCCAGCCATTATGATGTGTGGTAAGGGAGTTTCTATGCCCTAGAAATTGACATGTTTCAGTGTGAAAGGTGTGAATTAACACACAGAACAAAAGCAAAAGGCTTCGTAAAGATGTGGGTTGAAGCGTTTAAGCTCATCATTATTCAATGACTTCTTGAAATGAAGAAATAATTTCAAAATATACTTCATGCAGAGCGCTGTGAAGTTTTGTGTTTATATTTGTGATAATGTCTAGTTCCATTCATGTAGAATGGAACTAGATGCGTCTCAGAAGATCTGTTGAAATCTGTTACAAGTATAGTGTTTGACTCTATGGGTTTTGTCATTAGAGGCTGCTGTTCTCCATAATTTTGCCTCTTATAATTTCATCAACCCAAATGTGCATAAAGCAGGATAAACAGTTTACTTTTTCTTCATTATGCTTTTTAAAAGCTAGTAAGCTCACCATCTGTGTTGACTGCCATGGGCTCTTTTTTATTTCTCAAATAAATCATACCTTACAGAAATGTAAACAAAGCCTCTTATTGTTGGGAACGGATCTGTTTTATCTTTCATTGCCAAAGAACATTTTCTTCCCCACATTTGGTTACGGTGATTTTATTTACAGGAACGATTCTTTCTGAAATTGTTGGATGCTGTCAACCATAGTGCTTTAAAATAATAGTACAGTAAAAACATTAACCTGTACGACTGTTCATTACTTTCTATTGCATAGCATAAGCAAATACCAGGGCCTCTGAGCCTTCAGCCCTCGTCCTGGTAAATGTACTGAACTTACATAGCACTTTTCCAGTCATTTTTACCACTAAAAGCTCTTTACGCTAGGGCTTGTGACTCGCACACAAAGACACGCAGATCAGTTGGCAATTTGGGGTTAAGTGCCCCAACATCAACATGTGGGAGGAGAAAGCTGGAATCGAACCTACAACCTTCCAATCCCAAGACGATTACAGCCAAAGTCGCCCTGGAACCGTCTAAAGCTCTGAAAGTCAAGTTTCTTTTTTAAAAGAAACTTGTTTTATGGGTTGTTGTTAGGGATGGATATTTGTCGTATCATTTATCGTAAAACAATTCTCATCATGACGAGAATTTTGATTTATGTTTGTTACAATAAATTCCCATTAATGATGTTTTTTTAAAAAAACATTCAGTCTATATTGTTGGCTTTAGTATTTTTTCCTCTGTTTCTTCAATGACAGTATTGTTACATATAAATAAATTTGAAAATAAGACGATGCGAGCAATTTTAGTGATTCAAATCGCGCTTATTTACGTAACTGGTGTCCTGAAAAAATGTTTCGCAGTGCAGTATTTGTGTTTGATGTATCATGCAGTATCAGCCATACAGTTACCTAAAAAATAAGTAACAAATAGGTTTTATCATCACTTTTATGGTTTGCACAATAGTATGTCAAAATATTGTGATTCATTCAGCCCATATTGCCCAACCCTAGCTGTTGTTTTTGTGCCTCTTGTGGATCTGAACAAAGCAAGACAGTACAAATAAAATTTATATAAACATCTATAAATGTCACTTTTAAAAATATTGCATTTTTCAAAAGATAGAGTTTTGTTTGTTAATGAAAAAAGATTCACTGCTGGTTAGGATTTTTAATATTGTGTGTTCATCACACTCCAGACAAAGACGAATAAACAGATGATCAACAAGCGATCAAAGAGATGAAATAAACCCTCTCTAATGAGATCACACTACCCTGTAAAAACACTGGACTGCAAGTCATTTGATGGCAGAGCCGTCTCAGATCCGGTTTCGGGTCAACGACGTGGGGCTGAATGTTAAGAAAGCTGAAGATCCAGACAGAAGTGATGAGGTGCAGTGAGAGTCAGAGTGGACGGAGAAGCTATTTTAGGGATGATGTGCCAGGAATGACAACTGTTGTGCCCCTCACTCCCTGCTGCCCCCTCTGCTCATTCTCTAACTCTCTCTACAAATCCCCCTCTCTCTCTCTCTCAACCTCAGGCCCTTCATCACGCAAAACTTTTCCAACCACAGACTCTCCTCTTCATCCCTCTGTGCGTCTCACGATAAAAATAGAACAATATTAGCCTTTTCCAAATGAGCTGTGACACATGTGCCACCTCCCCAGCATGCGTGAGTATATAACGTCCAGGAGTACTCTGCTGTCGGAGAGCAGGTCAATAAGTCCTACGGAAGAAGAGGAAAAAAAAACAGACATAAAAGGAAATCATTCAGGAGAACAAAGGAGTTGTGTGATTTATTTTTAATATCCAGAGCTGCTCCAGGAACAATCCGCTTCTCTCCGCCTCCTTCTGCTCTCCTCCTCTGCCTTTTATCCAGCACTTGCGACCATCCATGAGTGTGACCAACTCCTCTGCCTATCGATCGGAGCGCAGTTTCCACCAGACTTCGTCCTCGACCTCGTCCTCTTGCAACCCTTACATGGAGAAGAGCCGGGGGCTTTTCACCGAGGATTTTGGATCCTTCATGAGGCCTGGGAGTGACGCCTTGGGATTTTCCAGTAAGTTGGGAGGGAACTTTATAACCTTGGGGATCATTTTGTCAGCAAGAAAAGTTCACAAAGAAAGAATAAAAGTGCAAGTGGATCTGTGAAAGCAATTTATTCTTCTTCCAAACGGATGATAAAATGTGTAAGTAAGGCGGTCAGAGGCAAGAGGGAGTTTGATGTGGTTGATTTCAGTGACCAAAACCTTTGGTATGGAAGCTGGCAGAAAAGATGCATCTGATGCAAACCAAACAAACGCAGAAGTGCAGTTTTTCCTGTACTTTTCTGGCTGAAGTACAGAGTAAGGTCATGTAGCGTTTCACTTTAAAGTGTGCTGTTTGTTCTTGGACTCAGCAATACCTCCAGGGGGTGTGAACCAGTTGGATGTTACTGCACATACAAAATACAAGTGTCAAAATCTGACCTGGGAACTTTAAATAAACTCACACCACAGGCTGGTGTCCTCTATAGGTCCAAGGTCACGGTAGGATTGTTTGAAACTCTACACCTACACCATCTTATAGGATGGGTACACACTGCATAATTATTTGAAATGCCTGGTTGACGTATTTAAACATCTTGTCCTGGAAAGAGTGAAGGATTTTTAAGGTTAAGTACAGCATAAATGTAAAGTGGAAGGACAAATGCTTTTTGATTCCCTTTGAAAAAGACCCAGATTGTGAGCAAGCAACAACATGAAGACAAAGGACTTCTATATAGACTAAAATAATGTGTATCTTTCCCTACATGCAAAACTTCTGCCTCACCTTAGGCATACCATCTCCAAGGTGAAATTTTGCCCTTATTGTACAATATTTCAATTTTTTATTGTTTTTTTTTTATATATAGATATATATCCTATCTTTGTCTGAGTCTATTTGATGTGTTGTCATTTTGCTGCTGTTGCACAGAAATCTTCCCACTGTGGGACAATAAAGAAATGTCTATTCTTCCATTCTATTCTATGCGATGGTGGCAGCATCATGTTGTGAGGATGTTTGTCTTCAGCAGACACCATAAAGCTTTTCACGGTTGATGGGAGGCTGAATGGAGCCAAATGCAGGGCAATGCTGAACAAAAACCAAGACTTGACATTGGGATGGAGGATTACCTCCCAGCATGATGAAGACCCAAAACATGCAGACACAGCTAGATTAAGATTGTTTACATTAAAGTACATTAATGTGGTGGATCTTAGGTCTAGTCAAAGCCTTGACTTAAAATCCGGTTGTGAATGTATGGCAAGTCTTCTCTGATGTGCGCTGCCTCCTCAGACTTAGTTTGAGCGACTTTTTTTAAAGACAGAATAGGCATTAATTATTTCACTTAGAAAAGACATTCCCTTAAATTCTTGCCACTGTAACTGCAGCAAAAGCTGGTTCTACAAAGTATTGCCTCAGAAGGGATGAATACAAAATCACATTTTGTTTTTTTATTTTATTTTTATTACAAAACCACAAATAATATTTTTTCCACTTTGCGGTCATGCTCTACTTTGCGTTGGACTGTCACATAAAACCCAGTGCAATAGAGGAACATTTGAAGCAGCTCCACTTGCAAGGCAAGCGTGTCTGAAAGCAGCAGTTTTGGACAGACTCCTGACTGTGTGACTTCACATGCTGAGTATCTGGGATGACGCCTGCATAAGGAATGAGCAAATGGTTGCTGGGTGATCAGAGTCTACACACAACACACACACACACACACACACACACACACACACACACACACGCATACATGCAGAGTTAAAATGATGTCACATACTGAAACTAACATGTGCTGTCAGAGTACACACACTGACACCGAGAGCCATGTGATACAGTACTTTAGTGAACCCAGAATAAGAAACTGGATATGCCAGATAGGAAACATAATTTTCTACTAAAACAAACCAGCTTTAATGTTTAGTGGATCAGTTCATGAAGATAAACAACAAGGAGCATGCATAGTGACAAATCCTTTCACCTCTAAATATTTATTTTTGCTCTTAGCCATATTGGTGTCCTGTAGAAAACTACAGGAGCTTCTTTTAGACAGACAAAAGCAGTGCATGTGCAGGAAAAGGTCTATACCACTTTGACAGATCAATATTGGGAAGATGAGCCATTGTTGAGCAGTGCCATGGTGTTTGTAAGGTAAAGACGGAGAGAATGGGGATTTGCCTCGTTTATGTTCGGCTGAACTTCCCAGCAACTCTTATTGTTCACCTGATTGACACCAGCTTGTTGTTTTAATCAACAAGCACTTTGTATTGCCTTGTAGCTGAAAATGGGCTATACAAATAAAATGACCTTTGCCTTTAACATCACGTCCAGTGATGGCTTTTAATACTGGCTATATGGGGAGTTGTTTTTTTTGTTTGTTTGTTTTAATTTACTATTACTTTGCTTTTGTTTTCAAGAGTGACTGGTGACATAATTATTGCTGCTGATCCATTGCAATGGTTGCTCTCTTCTGCTCTCCTCACCACACAGATTTTCCATTGAATTAAGGTTTGAGGACAGTGATAAGAGAAAAAAAGTTGACTTTGGATCTGGTGAATCAAGCCCACATTTGAAATCGCCTGGTATTCCCACGGCCCAAACTTCACAGCTCCACCACTACTTAAAAGTGAAAAGGAGGCTTCTTTCCTGATACTAATTGCTTAATGTCAAACTCATTTGTTAGGAGTACAAGAGTTCAGTATGGTGTCACACAGTTCCAGCAAAGTTGGCCAACTATGCATGTTTATGTTTTTAATAGAAGGAGTATTCTCCCGAGACAACAAGCTGCAATGTAGCTGATGGCTAGAGCAGTGGTTCCCAAAGTGTGGGGCGCGACCCCTATGGGGTGCACAGTGGCATTGCACTGTTACACAAAAGTGTTTCACTGTAGTGTGTTTTGTTGCAACCTGAAGTGTGAAATCAACTTCAGTGGAGTATGAAAACAAAATATCTGTTTAGGTTTATGTCTGGTTGAACGATGCGTGTGCCCAGTACATTTTTTTTTCTTTTTTGTGGGGGATTTTATTGTAATCCATAGGGGGGCACAGAAAATCTTTGGGAACCACCGATCTAGTGAGTTTTATAGGGAGTATTGACTGAGTTGTCCTCCTTCAGCATCTTGCACAGTTGATGGTTTCAATAAAACAAAGTGTTCCTTATCAAGCAATTTGATCAGAAGTCAAGCTACGTTATGTCATATCAATAGTGGATGGTAACGGAACGTGATTTTTCTCTCAGTTCCAAGAAAAGAGTAAAATTTTTGCTGCAAGAATTATTAGTGGTGCCTGTAAATAATGCAATTGGCAATTTTATTAAAAACAGTTATTCCTTCACATGGTATTTTTTCCCAATGGCACCAATACCTGTTAAAATATTTAACTGTACTTCCTTTTAACCAAACATATTTTCTGCTCTTTGTCTGGTGTCTTCAGGTGGGGCTGGAAATATCAAAACTATTGACGATTCGTATCAGTTCACAGTTGACGTCCGAGACTTCTCTCCAGAGGATGTGATCGTAACAACATCCAACAATCAGATAGAAGTCCGTGCGGAAAAGGTGAACAGTGTGTTGGATTTTTAGTGTGAGAAACAGAAGCATTGGGCCTCCATAACATCCAATATCTCTCTGCAGTTGGCCCAAGATGGTTCAGTCATGAACACTTTCACCCACAAGTGTCAACTCCCTGAAGATGTGGACCCGACCTCGGTGACGTCGTCCCTGGGCCTTGAGGGGACTCTGACGGTGCGGGCGCGCAGACAGCCGGCGAAACATGAGATCGCACAGACCTTCCGCACTGAGATCAAAATCTAGAGACAGACCGACTTTGTCAGCACAAACTCACCACTTTTTGTGTTTTTAGAGCTAACAAATGTACCTTCAATGGATGAGGATATGATTTGTCATATGTAGACAAATGACCTGTTTCTATATACAGGTTGAAACAAGAGGAGCACATACACGAACTTGCAGGTACCAGGAGAATATATAACTTCACTGACTCACAAACATAATTTAACAGTTCTTTTAATATCTTATATCCCTGCCACACAGGTACATATCTGCCTTTTGTTTCAGTGACATCAGAAGACATGAGTCCATAGAAAATGAATATTGTAGCAGACACAAGTTTGTCATAAGCTAATCTGTCCAAACACTGCTAAAAAGGAGAGCCACAACTTTCACACATTATGTAAAGACATACATGCACAGCACAGTTACTCACCTCAGCATGACACAAAAAGTGAAACTGATGTCATGACCGAGTTTCTGATTTCTTCAGCAACTACTTCTCTGACCACTGGGGCACTCACAGCGCCTTCAAATTTCACATCCAGATGGAGAGTTGATCCTTAAATATAAACCAAAATAATCTAAATGGTGATGTGTCAACAATAATCACCCCAACCTCACACTGCAGGGCACAGCTTTCATCTCAACACACATGCCCTATTCAGAATTGATGCACACATGCCTCAAATCAGTCTCTCATTTCAAATACTAATTCTGATGTGTCATCCATACTAATTTATTATACTTTTTGTGTGAGAAAAGTTGCAATAAACATGACTACGAATAAAGACAGATTTCTGTTTTGCTTTTTCCTTTTTTACAGAATATATCAGCGAAGAAGTCGCTCAAATGAAAATAAACTTACCAAATTTTATTTCATGATCTATTTTTTTTATTAAATAAGCAACATCAAGCATAATTATTATTATGTTTCTTCACTCTCTATTTTAGGGCATATTCACAACTTTCTCATTTCAGCTCAGTAATTTAAAACAAGAATATGTTGATTTTCATTTGAGTGAAGTCAGAAAACAATTGCCCCAGAGCTAAAGCTTATTATGAACACCACATGATTCTCTCCTCCATCCAGTTTATTACAGTCTGCCTGGTACAGTTTGGCACACAACTGGTTGGACCCTTTCCTACTTCACAGGAAGTGACAACCGCAAGGCCAGCTATTTGCAAAATCGATCTGAAACTGAGTAATGATTTAGGGTTCGTGCTTTTATCATGAACCCTCGACTCATGTTGCGATAAAACCGAAAGAAACTATTCAAAGTGAAAATGTTCAAAAGGTATTTGTTGCACAGCACCCTCCAAGCTTATCGCCAATGAGAACAAATATTAAAATAGGTATTTTTTTTATTGCAGTAGCATGATGTAGCTCAAAATGGCTTGGAAAAATCTATATAAAATTACACAAAATTAGTATTATTCAGAGCAACAGTGGCTCAGGAGGTAGGGATCAGACTTGCTGGTTGCTGGTTCAAACCCCTGCTTGAATATATATCTATATATATCTATATATATCTATATATATATATATATAGATATATATATGTAATATATATCTTGCGCCATCTTGTGGTCATTGTTTGCCTAACAAATGCTCCTACTGCGCCTGCTCGTCCGGCACATCCGGTCGGTCCGTATCAATCGATCAGAGAGAAGAAGATGGCGGTGGATGTTCTACGCCAGAAAGGATCGATCGCCGAAAAACTCGATTGGGTTCGTTTTTTTCTCGTGAGTTAGAAACCAAACGCTCCCACCTAAATCACCGCTGTGAAGCCGAAGCGAAGAGGTCGTAACAAATGGGTAATTGTGGATTTTTTCTTCTCATGTAACAATGGCGCCGAAAGAGGGCTTAGAGACGGAGCGAGCCGAGAAAACAACAAGACGGGCCTGACTCTCCGCTCCGACATCTTGTTCCTCCACTGCACGCGCATGTAGGCACGCTAAATTAATCCCTGATAGCAAAGCTGCTAGGATGGAGGAATTGTAATCGATGCGTGGCACCGTCAAACCTAAACTGTTTACTTCGATGTCTTGTGTTCATGTTCATGTCTGTAAGCTTGTGTTTAACCACCAGGACAAAAGTTGAACTTATTGTATTGCCAGTGGTGGTTTTGCTGGCGTTTCTTACATTGCGCTCTATGCTTTTGTTGGCTGTGATGTGTTATTGTTAAAACTTTCATTATCATTAAAAAAAAAAAAAAAAAAACTAAAGAAAACCTGTATTCATTCCACTGATTGTGTGGTATGAATTATGAACAGGGTTACTACAGGCTGTTCAGAGCAATGGTTGATCAGCAATGATTTTTGCTGTTTAAATGATCCCCAATGTAACATTTGACATGTTTACCTTCATTCTTTAGGTTACATTTTATTTTCTTTTTAGTATGTACCCTTAGATGTATATCTGTTTTATTTCCCTATTTTCAATCATTTCTTGAACTTGTCGTTTTTTACTTCTATTTTTTTGCTTTATAAATATTTACCATTTATTTGTATTTATTTGTCTCTGCTGTGTATTTTCAGTCAAATTTATACCGTTCAGCTTTTTTCTTACACAAATATAAACTCATACAGGGTGAACAATTCACATTAATTGAAATAATTTCAGATAAAATTACGAAGCGTAAGCCTTTCTTTTGTTGCTTCAGACATACAGCTGCTGAGCTCTGTCTTCGCCCTTTGACCCTGACAGCAATGGAGTTCCCGTGGCACAGCGGGGAGGTTCTGGAGCAGCTCAACCGGCAGCGTAAGCAGGGGCTGCTTTGTGACTGCACCTTCGTGGTGGACGGCGTGGACTTCAAGGCCCACAAAGCCGTGCTGGCAGCATGCAGCGTCTACTTCCGAACCCTTTTCCTGGACCAGAAGGATGTGGTGCATTTGGACATCAGTAATGCCGCTGGTAGGATCCGGTTGTGACCATTTTAGAAGCAACTACGGCTGCTTATTCGTCATCGGTTCCTAACCAAATCTTGTTTCTCCGCGTTTTCTTTTCCTTCTGCAGGTTTGGGTCATGTCCTGGACTTTATGTACACCTCCAAACTGTGTTTAAATCACAACAATATTGAGGATGTGCTGTCTGTTGCCCACTTCCTGCAGATGCAGGAAATCATAAATGCTTGTTCTGCATATCAGTCGATGTCTAATCAACCTCCATCCATCATAACTCTGGATCTTCCTGATGATCAACCAGGTCTTTAAATATTTGACTGTTTGTGTGTGTTGAGAAACAGAGAATAATCAGATTAAGGCTGCACAATATGTCAAGCTAATGCTGAGTAGTGAGATGACACTTCTTTAACGCAGTAATATAAAGAAGTTTGCATCACTAAACAGTAGAAAATATCTGAATTTAGTCATATTTTCAAATGTTTTGACATGAAGCTTTCGTTGGACAGCAGAGAAAATGGTAAAACTAACAATTCTGACAATACAAACAGTTCTAAGAAATTTATCATGATAAATAGTAATACGATGAATACCAATTACAGTAACAGTTGCATTTGACAGCTCTATGTCAGATAGCTTCATTTGCTCTGAATGTTGCTCTGTACCAGAAAATCCTGTTGTCATGAAGAGCAAGTTTGTTGACAAACCAAAATGCAGAGAGGAGTTGGAACATGGATGATGTTGAAAGTTTTAATGAAAAAACAAAAAACTTACAACAGCAACAAAAAGCCATGGAGAACATGTGGAGCCAGAGCAGAACAACATCAACAGGGAGGCTGCAGCACCAGGCAGGATAATCAGGATTTAACAGGAGTAACCAGCAAGGCGTGTGAGCAGGAGAAGGTTTTAAATACTGTGAGGGTGAATTCTGGAACAAAAGTGCCTGGGCTGATTAGCTAATGGGTTACAGGTGTGAGGAGAGACCAGTGAGGTGGACGAAGGAGGGGGAAAGAGGAACCAACAGGGAAACTGACTAGAGCTAGGAGGGGAGTCAGGGAGGCTTAATGAAGGAAAAAAATAAATCAACACATGGAAATAACACCAGCAAAGAGTCCAAATAACACACTTGTAGACGAATGTTCGGCTAGTGGCTTTAAGCTCGAGACCACTCGGCTTTAACTGGCCTTAAAAAAAATCTGGGCTTTGGCCTACTCAAAGTCTGGAAAAGTCAGGAGAGTTGATTCATTCCTGTAATCCCTCAAATTCTGCTGAATTAAAAACAATGCTATAAAGAACAGTTGGTTCACACCGACGCCTGTTATCAGCATTGTTGCTGCTCAGCGCGGCACAACAAGGGGTAACTACTTTTCACAAGGAGGCGGAATTTGGTGGATAGCTTTTTTCTTTTAACAGTAGAAGCACTATTTGAAAAACGCATTTTGTATTTACTACGTTTGTTTGATCTGAAGTGTAAAGGTCCAAATACTTGTACAGTTTTGTCTTTACATTGGGTCATCTTACAGTCTGCAGCTTAAATTTGAATCTTTGTTTTTCCGCCATATCCTTACACCCTAACACATCTGGTCTCGTATTTATTAACAAACCAGGTGAAAAGGCAGGTGGAAGAGAACAGAAAGAAAATCAGCTGCCAGAAGTTGCAGCACAAGCGGAGGAGTTTTCTTCTGGCTCACCGACAGAAGAGCTCAAGAACTCACAGAGTGAGGATGTGAACGGAGACATTTCTGCTGATCCACAACAAAGCGCTTCTCGGCCGAATCCCATCAGAAAGCACCCGGGCCGGGGAAGACCCCCCAAAAGCTCTCAGGTTTCTGCGGAGAAGACGGTGTCGGTGAAGGAGGAAGAGGAGGGCTCTTTGGTGAACGCGACAGGATTTCAGGACGACCCCTCGGACGCTGACTACGCACCCAGTAAAAACATTTTTATAAGATTTTAAGGTCCATAAATTTGCACGTAGCAAATCTGGGTTATAAATCTTATAACCGGGTCATTTATCTCCAGAACCACAGTCGAGATCTTCAGGCAGCTACTTGAACTCACGTGGAAGAAGGATCAGAAAACCTGCTCGACGCAGAAATTCACCTGGTGAGCTGTGTGCTTGTACCAGCTTCCTTTGATATTTACCAGGCTGTCCACACATGACATCTTAAATCAAGTATCATTAAATAAATCTAAGACCTTAAAGTGCCTTAAATTTATTTAAAAAATGTAAGTTGACCTTGAATACATTAATTACTGGTCTTGTAATGGCAGGACTATTTCATCTTCTATGTATTATGTAGTTTTTTTATTTTCTCACTGTACCTTTATATATATGCACATTTTTTATGACATTAGTCTTAAATTTCATTCATAATAGTCTTAAAGTCTTTAGTTTGAGTTGGCGAAACCTCCAGAAACGCTGTCTAAACTCGGGGCAAAAATGTCTAACGTTTTGTCTTTTGACTATAAGACAAAACGCCTTACAAGCTTTTGACTATAATCTTTCCAGAAAATGACTTGGAAGACGAAGGTCCATCGAAGGAAAAAAAGGAGAAAAGGGCGAGGGAGGATGAAGAGGTGGCTGACAGACAGGAACTATATGACGGGGAGGCCAGTGAGGGAGAGGTCGAAGAGGAAGAAGACGACATCGAACTGCAAGGGGAAGGAGACAGCGAGGAAGACGGAAGACCAACTCAGGCATCATCTATGAGCAACCGAACCGAATCGAAGCCGTACAGCTCTGTGACGCACAAATGTGGGGTGAGACATAAAGCGTTTGTAGGAAATGCCGATCTGACCGTGTCTGCCTTTGATCTTTCTTAACTCTATTCATCCAACTTGAACTTTTGTATTTTATTGTGAATTTAGATGAAAGTATAAAATAAAGTTGTGAGTAATTGTGACGTGGAAGAAAATTACGTCATGGTTTCCCAAATTTTTTTAATGGCTAGAAAAAAGAAAATGTCACACACTTATTTTCAACTTACTCAAGCCGATGCTATTTGCCTTCCAGTTCACAGGTCACAGGATGTGTCTACCAGCTCTGGGTGTCTTTAATGGCTTTTTGTCTGTTATGGTTTGCTCCGTCAGATTGGATAAGGAACATCTGTGAACCTGAATTTTCAGGTATTGACGCAGATTCCCAGTTGCATTCAAGTACGGACTTTGACTGGGCCATTGTTACGCATGAATTTGTATTAATCTGAACAATTAAACACCTGACTGCAAACAACAAATCTTGCTGCTTTTCCATGAAGAGTTCGGTCTTAGGCATAAAATAAAGTTATGTCTAAGAGTTTGATTCTTTCATAATCAAACTCTGATTCAAAAAACACGGGTCTGTATTCAATTGAAGGGAACACTGAACGCCAAGCGGACCAGAGACCGCTCCGAAAGCAAGAATGGACAATACTGAAGGGCGTTTTGGGTGAATACAACCAAAGCAAAAGCTCTTGTCTAGAACGTAAGCAGGAGAAACGGCTCGTGGTCTTTGACCAAAGACAAAAGAGAAATCGTACAACTGCTAAAATCTGACTCTACTGCATTTTTGTTTACAATTTGTGAAGAAGGAAGTTGCTCTCAATGTCTTCTTCAGAGGTTTTTGGGTTGTCTTCATTAATTCTTGGTGCAGCGCCAGAGAGGAAGCAATTTTTCAAAGGGTTTGGGTTATTTGGCACAGTGCAGAGAACGTGTGCTGCATCAGCTAAAATTGTGGCAAATGTTGCAAGTTTAGTTGCCTATAAAACTGAGTCAGCCGGAATATCAAGATTTTTTATTTTTTTTAAATGTCGGATTAAAAAAACAAGGTATTTGTTAGTTTAAACTCCATGGAGTTTTGCACACTGTATCATTCAGTTTCAGTGTCTTGTTGTTTATGTCAGCTCTTTTCTTTTATTCTTTTAGGACTGCGGGAAGAAATTTACCCACACAGGTAATTTCAAGAGACACATGCGTATCCACACTGGAGAAAAGCCATTCAGCTGTCGGGACTGCAACAAGGCTTTCTCTGACCCTGCCGCTTGCAAAGCCCACGAGAAAACACACAGGTGAGGTTCATGTTTTCATACATTCTTCCACCTCTTTCTACTCAGTCAGCTTCATATTCTTTGTCACAACATCGTCACCCTCCGCAGCCCGCTGAAGCCGTACTGCTGCTCCACTTGTGGGAAGAGCTACCGGCAGGTCAGCCTGCTTAATCTGCACCGGAAACGGCACACGGGTGAAGCGCGCTACAGCTGTGACGTCTGTGGCAAGCTCTTTACCACTTCGGGAAATCTGAAGCGCCACCAGCTGGTGCACAGCGGGGAGAAGCCGTACCACTGCGACTTCTGTGACAAAGCTTTCTCTGACCCCACCGCCAAGATGCGACACCTGGAGACCCACGATACGGAAAAAGGCAACAAGTGTCCGCACTGTGACAAGCGCTTCAACCAGGTGACAGTATTGCATTATAAAGTGAGATAATTACATCTGCAGCTTTTTGTGATGCATATTTTATTTTAATTTTTTAACCAGGTAGGAAATCTGAAAGCTCATCTAAAGATTCATATTGCAGACGGGCCCCTGAAGTGCAAGGAGTGCGGCAAACAGTTCACCACTTCAGGTAAAGAAAGAGATTGTTTTTTAATAATACATTTTTAAATGTTAAAAAAAAAAAAAAAAAAAAGAACGTAACAAAATCTTTACTAGGAACATTGGTGTTTTTGCTGAAACTATATTACACCATTGTAGTGCTGAAATGTGAAGTTTAAGGTTAAACATACAGGATATTCAAAAACATGTAAATTGTGGATTTTATTTGTAATTAGGTCCCTGAGAAGAGTTTGGATCAAACCCAACCCAATCCGACCTGACTAACTTTAAGTACAGGCTCACACTTAGTCTGTACGCTTACAAAACACGGAACTGCCTTCCATGTCTGAGCGCGAGAAGTTTTGATCACAATCATTACAAGTTTTGAAAACAAAAGACATGAAATTCTGCTTTCAGACTAAAAGTATGTGCTCTTGGATTATGGCAGAAAAATTCCCCCATATGGGCTGAATATTATTCAAATTATTCCAGTTTATTCCAGTTTACTGGTGCACCCCTCAATGATCAATGAACCAAACTTGGAGCCAATATTGGGGGAGGCAGCGAATGTTAATCACATGTATTAATAAAATCATCACTTTTCATAGTTGAATATCTCATAAGTTTTAAGTTTTCTAAAATGTAATTTTTAAATAAAGGAGGCATCATTATTTGGTTTCTTTGAATCATCTGATATCACCTTTGTGGGTTGGTATGTGCTTTTTAGGCAATCTGAAAAGACACCTGCGTGTTCACAGCGGGGAGAAACCATACGTGTGTTCGCACTGTCAGAGAGCTTTCAGTGATCCCGGAGCTCTGCAGCGCCACGAGCGCATTCACACAGGTAATCCTGTCACATTCTGGACTGTTACGTTTTGCTTTATCAGCTACATTTTCTTTATTCCCCAAAGAAATCCCAAATTGATGTTGACTATTTCCCACCAGCATTTCCCTGTATGTGTTACAGGAGAAAAACCCTGCGTCTGCCTTGTGTGCGGCAAGGCTTTTACTCAAGCCAGCTCCCTCATTGCTCATGTCCGGCAGCACACCGGAGAGAAGCCCTACGTCTGTGATCGCTGTGGCAAAAGGTGAGATTTAGGCCCTACGTCAGTGTGGAAATAATTTGCGCATGTTTCATTTTGCATTTAACTGAGCTTGGAAAGCTGAGATTTTTCAAAGATGATAGATGTGAAAGAGAGAACAGAAAAGTAAAGACATCTTGAAATGTTCTGGAAAAGGACAGAATGTAAACATGTTTTTTTCTGATCCCTATGTTTAATTAGAAATGCAACAAACCAAAATTAATATCTGTATCGCTCTAGATTGGATATTGTGACAATAGGGGTATATCTATTCATTTGTTTACCATACCATACCACTTTATTTATTTATTTTACATTGGCTATTGTACTCCTAATTGCACTGACTGAATTGATTTTACATTTTTGACCAAGTTTGTACTTGAGTGTGCTGTACTGGTATAGAGTTAGCAAATAAATTTGTAATTTAGTACATTTACATCTCTATTTATGAAAAGAAAAATGTCTTAAGTCGATTCAGCTTTTCTGTATCACCCGATACTAGACCTCAGATATCGGTATGGAAGTGATAAAAGTTGATTGGCGCATATTTATGCTTAATGATGTAATAATTCATCTTCTGTCATAAAGAGTAGGTCAAATTGACTCCAACTAGACTTCTACAGCTATGTTTTCTCTGCCCAACTTGTCGCAGGAATACTGACCTGTTCCAACTTAAATCCTGAACAGGTTTGTTCAGTCCAGCCAGTTGGCAAATCACATTCGACACCACGACAACGTGCGACCGCACAAGTGCCAGATGTGCAACAAGGCATTTGTGAATGTGGGGGATTTGTCCAAACACATCATCATTCACACAGGTAAGTACTAACTTGGCTACAAAACTCAGTTTAGAGTAACGCTGGAAATCTGCAGGGTACTTGACCCTGAAAATATTCTGGCTTGTAAAATTTCGTCCGTCTGGTTTCAGGTGAAAAACCGTTTCTTTGTGATAAATGCGGCCGTGGCTTTAACCGGGTGGACAACCTGCGCTCCCATGTTAAGACTGTTCACCACGGCAAAGCCGGCATGAAGAGGCTGGTGCTGACGGGGGGAACCATCGAAGAAGTTGGCGACGACTGCGCCGAAGCTGGGTCTTCGGACGAGATCAAGATAGTCACAGTTACTACAGAGGACATTGTCACCCTTACGACCGAGGCCCTGGCAGGAAGTGCTGTGGCTCAGCTCACGGGTCAGTACCTTTCTCTGAACAATGGCTCAGACTTTAAGCGCCATCTTTTATAGGAAGTGAAGATAAACGCTTGTCCTATGCTGGTTAACAGTCCTCCCAGTGGCTGCCTCGGTGTCTGCAGATGAAACGGAGGCTTTGAAAGCTGAAATCACCAAAGCAGTAGAGAAGGTGCAAGAAGAAGGTAAAATCTGAACTGTTCTTCATCTCTTAAAATTTGAAAAGCTTTGAATAAAATGTAAACGGTGATTCTATAATCCTATGATTCTTCTGTACAAAGTTGGTTCATGTTTTGTGTGGAAAAAGTCAAAATTTTCTTGACTTGTAAAATAATTCATACACTTGTAATTTTTCCACAATTTGCCTGGTTATAACCAGTTGTACTGGGATTGTATGTGACATATTAACAAATGCAAGGAACACATGGTCTTCATTAATTTTTTTTACAAAATGCAATATTTATTTTTATGGGATGCAAAATTAAAGCAATTTGTGGTAATAAATCTGCTTTTTGGAGGGGAAAGTAATTGTTTACAATAATTTATTTGAAAAGATTTTTAGTACATAAAAATGTTGAAAATCTTGAATCATTTTGCCATTCCTACACCACATCAACCTAATATCTAAATATTTCAACAAGAAACCAGAATTCGCATTTTACTATTATTATATTGTAAGTTTAACATAATTTGATTTGATAATCAGCATCAAACATAAACACAAAAAGCTGGAGGACAAAAACTGTTGAAAATCATGACATTTCATATCTTAAAAGAAATCTGTTTCAAAATAGATTTTAAAAAACAAAACTAAGAATAGGCCTTTATATCTTACAAAATGACATACAATTAGAGACATGATTTGAAATGACAATGCAAATTTTCTTCTGCTCAGACCCCAACACCCAGATCTTGTACGCTTGCGACTCTTGCGGGGATAAATTTCTGGACGCCACCTCTTTGGCTCAGCATGTTCGGATCCACACGGCCCAAGCCTTGGTCATGTTTCAGGCAGACTCCGACTTCTACCAGTACACCGCGGCAACCGCCACCGGAGAGGGGGATGATGCTGCGACCGCCGCAATCTGGCAACCTGCGCCCGAACAAGTTATCCAGCAAGAAGAGCTGATCTTCCGTACGGACGAAGAAGAGAGGAAATCAGAGGAGATGGATGGAGAGCAAGTGTCAGAGACTGTCATCCATGTGGAGGAGGCGGTTGAAGTGGAAGAAACTACGTCTGGGCACCAAACAAATGAGAGGGATGGAGAAGAAGATAAAGAAGAGAATGTGAAAATTAAAGATTAGACGTAGTGGAACAGGTTTATCCGTGATGTATAAAATGTTGCTTTTGTTAGAAATCTAATTTATACGAGAGGAAATTAGGATATTATGTTTCTTGATTAATTATATATTAGGTCATAACATAATGTTAAAAGAAAACTAATCTGGATTCAATCATTTTAAATAAAATTGATTTTAACCTAATTTAATCTTTAGTGATGCATTTGCTTTACTATGTACAGCAACATTTTGGTAAAGAATTGCAGCGATGACTAAACAAGTTTGTATAGTTTGTTTGTTTTAAGACTGAAATGTAGGACTGTGTTTTGTCCTTTCATGCTAGATTGTAAATCTAATAATTAGAGATTCATATTTTTACATTTTTTGATGAAATATCTACTCTTTCTTCAAACGTGCACTGTGTTTCACTGTGCTTAGTGTACAGTGCTTCATTTAGGATTGGTAAATAAACATGAGTCTACTGAAGACTTAAGTGAGAGTTAAGAACCTTCATCATTCAAGATTTTATATATATTTTTTTATTTGTGTTGTTTTTTTTTCAGCAGTTTTCATCAGTCCTGTGCTTGCATAATTGCAAGGAAGTCTTAATATACCAGATTTCTAATCCTGTAGTTGTGGTTTTGAGCTGATTTCAAGGTGTTTTATTCTTTATTTGATACGTTTATTTCGCCACCTGTAAAAATAATTTGCAGTAACTTTCTGCAAATAAATTACTGCTCAGACTTGGTGGATCATTAAAAAATCACTTATGTTTGATATGCAAAATTCTTTATTTTTAATTTATTCATTTTTTTTGCTTAGTTCAAAATTAAAAGGTACAATTTGAACTTATTTCTATAAAATTATGGAACAATAACAGATAATATTTAACAAGTGTGGCAATTTAAATTCCTTCTTTCCATATTCCTGATAAATAACATTAACCTAATTTCATTGGTGGAGTGGCTGTCAGCCCCGACGCGTTCCTTCCTGTGATTGGCTGGATGTTGGGGTCAAAGTTGCGCATACCTCTGCTAACGCTGACGTCGACTTGTGTAGCAAAATGGCGGCGTTTACAGCAGTAAGTCAGGCGGACCGGTTCGGTTCTTTATTATCTAAAAAGCGAACCGGAATGAAGACGACAAGATGCTGGTCGCTTTTGGACTGCAGTGTCCTCGTGTTGCTCTCGTTAGCCTCCATGCTGCACTGCGCGATGGCTGACGGGAAAACGCTGGTGCTACTGGACAACCTCAACATCAAAGACACCCATTCAATCTTCTTCCGCAGTCTGGCAGGTCAGTCAAACGATGGCATGTCTTTACTTTTGTAGTTTTAGCATCAAAAACCCAATGAGTCCCACATGTGTGATTTCGAAGCGTTTTCTAGACCATCTGGAAATGGTCTAGAATGACCTGCTTCCGTCATTCAGCATAGCATGGCTGCTAACCTTTGCTAAACCAGCTTTGGTTGTCTCTAGATTCCATAAAAACACTGTTCAGTTTGGGTGAAATATGTATCAAACATACTCGTTCAGGGTTAATGTTTCCGACTAAAAGACTTGCTCACAGATCTCAATTTATATCATAAACCATACATTTCCTGCTAAACCACAAATGAATTTCATAAAGAGATAATTGTCAATTCCAGCTGATCAACTAAATATGTTTAATGTTCTTCATTCAAAAGCTGAGTGCACAGAATTCATCCAGCTCTGTTTTTGTTGTTCAAAACAAATGGATAATTCAGAAAGGAAGACAAAAAAATTACTACTTGTTATACATGTGTAGACATTTATATACATTGCTTGCTTTTAGCTGCAAAATAATGGCTCAGGGCGATCCAGAGGTCTCCACAAATCTTAATTTGTCAAAGGAGTACAGACAAAGGACAAACAAAAACATGTTTCATTTTTCCAGATCGTGGATTTGACCTCACTTTCAAGACCGCTGACGACCCCTCTCTGTCCCTGATCAAATATGGGCAATTCCTCTACGACCATCTAATAATCTTCGCACCATCAGTTGAAGGTAAATTTCACTTGGCTTTTTATACCTCATGTTAACTTTTTAAAGTGGTATGTAAAATGTATTTTTCTGCTTGTTTTTACAGACTTTGGTGGAAATATAAACTTGGAGACAATAACATCCTTCATTGATGGTGGAGGCAACGTCCTGGTCGCTGCAAGTTCAGATATTGGTCAGTCGACAGATTCAATATTTACTTTGTACTTAATATGTTCTTGTTAAAATGTACATTATACATTGTAATTTCTGTAATGCAGGGGACCCTCTGAGGGAACTGGGTAGTGAGTGTGGCATTGAGTTTGATGAGGAAAAAACGGCTGTTATTGACCACCACAACTATGATGTTTCTGATCCTGGAGAGGTAAACAGCTTGGTCGTCACAGTATTTATATTGATTTTGCTCCAGTCCAGAGTTTTGACTCTCTTATTTTCTGGTTATCATGGATGTTTCCAGCACACCCTGATTGTTGCCGACCCAGAGAACCTGCTCAAAGCTGCCACGATTGTTGGCAAACCAACTAGCAAGCCTGTTCTGTTTAAGGGTGTTGGGTAAGTAAAAAAAAAAAAAAAAAAAAAAAAAATCTAATTGCAGTGTCTGCTTGTAAATTAAAGAAAATATTTTAATTGGGGTTGAATATACAAGAATGTTGGCTGAATAGTTTTCCCTTTCATCGTGGATTTTGAATTTGTTTTTGTTTTATTTTTTCACCAATGAACTTTTAAAAAAAAACTTGTCACTTAATTGAACATGTAACTAATTTGTTAGTTTTTGTGTTAATTTGGAACACAAAAACAAATATGACTCTTGTTTAGGAATATGAACCTTTAAATGAACCTTGTGATGTATCGTTCCAGCATGGTTGCTGACCCAGACAACCCACTCGTTCTCGACATTCTCACTGGTTCTTCAACCTCTTACTCCTATTTCCCCGACAGACCCATTTCTCAGGTAACAACACCTGTTACTGTCTGGTCAGATCTTTTTTTTTTTTTTTTTAATTGAGACGTTTCCTTAAATCTGAACTTTGCTCAAAAACACTGGACATATAAATTCAGCCGAATCCCCTTGAACTAAACTGCATCTAAACGTTGTGGCTTGATTCAAATTGTTTTGCAGGTTATTTGCCCACATACATAATATTAAGATTCTGACCTCTTGTCATACTTTCTGAGATTTGTTTGAATATGCAGAATTTGAGTATTTATTATTTAATATTTTCAGACTGTCATATAAGAGAAACCTTTGCATAAAGATGCACCAGTCAGTCTGCAAGAGAGCAGAATCATTATATTTTCCCTTGACGTCCTCAGTTCAGAGATCAGGAGGTAAATTGCTTCAAAAACAAAAATAAGCATTTTTTTCTCCACAAATGAATTAAATTAATCAAAACTAAGAACTCCCAAGTGTTTAGAGTTTTAAAATCATCAGCAAAAAGCATATAAATACATTCAGATAAAGGTTAGTGATAAATGCTTTGGTGTAGAAATTGGCAGATCCTGATATTCCTTGATTTGCTGTTGGACTCAACTGCTAACTCTTTTGGATAACTTGCAAGACTGTCGCCTTTGTGTTTTATTTTTTTTGAAAAAACAAAACGTAGAGCATTCTTGATTCTTGTTTGCAGTGACAAGCTTTTTCTGGGTGCAATCAGCACAATGCTTCTCAACCCACAAATAATCAACAAAACATTTAATTTGAGTTTTGCTTCATAAAATACGCCTTATTTGCCGTTTCACTCTCATAAAAGCCTCTTTTTTTAGGTTAAAGATAATGATTTGAGGAGTGTAATTTGTTGTAGATGGCATAATATTTTCTGTTTAGAAACTATGGGGTTGTTAAAGGGAACTTTTTACCTCTGCAGTACCCCCATGCCGTGGGGAAGAACACACTGCTGATCGCCGGGCTGCAGGCCAGAAACAATGCCAGAGTGGTTTTCAGCGGCTCCCTGGACTTCTTCAGTGATGCCTTCTTCAACTCTGCAGTGCAGAAAGCAAGACCAGGCTCTCAAAGGTACACATCAGTTATTTTTGTTTTGTTGCTTATCTGAGACATTACTTAGATTTTTGGTCTAAAAAAAAAAAAAAAAAAACAACTTCTCTGTTGTCTGGATTTTCTAGGCACGAGCAAACGGGGAACTTGGAGTTGGCTGTGTCTCTGTCGCGCTGGGTGTTTAAGGAGGCAGGAGTGCTTAGAGTGGGAGCCGTTACCCATCATCCTGTGGGAGAGACAGCTCCTCCTGCAGCGTACACAGTCACTGACCTTGTGGTGAGTTTAACAGCAATTTTCAGTACAGTTTAAGGTTTGCATAAGTGAGGAGCTGTGGATGCGAATACAACCTTCTTTCAGGAATACAGCATTGTCATCGAGATGTTGTCCGAGGGCCGCTGGGTTCCCTTCGACGGCGACGATATTCAGCTCGAATTTGTGAGGATCGATCCCTTTGTCAGAACCTATCTCAAGAAAAATGGTAAACTTGAACATATTCCATTATATAATGTATTTCTATTGCATAAATCTGTGCGTTTTCTGTTGATTTTTACCGATATGTTTTATGGTTTTTCATCAGGAGGTAAATACAGCGTTCAGTTCAAGTTGCCCGACGTGTACGGAGTCTTCCAGTTCAAGGTGGACTACAATCGACTGGGATACACACATCTCTACTCATCCACTCAGGCAAGCTCAATAAACTTAACCTACCTATAAACTTAACCTACTTGGATTGTTTGCGCTTTAAAAGATTATGTCACAAAGATTTTATTTTTAGTAATTTTCTTGGCTATCTTGGCTATTTATCCACAAAAGATGATTAGGATTTAATTGTTTTGTACGACTTGTCCTCTGCAGGTTTCAGTCCGGCCCCTGCAGCACACTCAGTACGAGCGCTTCATTCCCTCAGCCTTCCCGTACTACGCCAGCGCCTTCTCCATGATGACAGGACTTTTCGTCTTCAGTATAGTCTTCCTGCATATGAGAGAGAAGGAGAAGTCAGACTAAAGCAAAGACGACAAAAAGTGTGAAATTTTAAATTGCAAGGGGAAGAATTGAAACTGAATGTCCTTATGGCTCAAAGGTGTCATTTTGAGATTTTGACTGTTCATATTTTGTTAAGGGCATGTGGCTGGTGTGTGTGTCTGAGGGGTGCTGGCTGCAATTTAATGCAGTAGTTTTTCTTTTTTTTTCTTTTCTTTTTTTTTTTTTTTTTTAAGATGCATCTTAAAATCTCCCAGAGCCCCGTTTGTTGTCAAGTCAGCCTGCTTATGTATAAAAGTTGCTCCACATCTGGCTAAAATATAAGTAAAAACAATTGCAAATCTCTTAAATTTTAATCTACTTTCTTCTCAGAAAATGCACTGAAAATGCCAACAATTCTTTTGTTTTTGAATAAATTTTTTTAAAAAGCTGCAGGCCTCTTTGAAATAAAATAACCACATTCCACTTGACACGAGTTTGTGTTTTTATTACAAAACGCACTGTGCCTTTGAAAAAAATATTTATACCCATTGAGCTTCTTTTTACATTTTGTGTCACCTGTAATACGGTACCCAAATCCAGAGAAAGCAGTTGTCTTCACAAACTGCCATCTCATTATGAAAGAAGGAATGCATCAGCCAGGAAGTTGGAAGCATATTTCAAGTTTGGAAATCTCATTCATTTCAATTAAATTATACTTTCGTTATCCCATAGGGAAATACGTCACTTTTAATAACAATTTCATCAAAAGCATTGTAGGTCCCTCATAATAATGGTATACATGTCTTAAAGGGAAATGTAGGGTAATACTTCCAGCCTTTCACGCAGAAGTCAGGTGACGTCACCTTTCCGGTCGGACCTTCAGGAGATGTAGAGCCTTAGCATGCTGTGCGTTTCATTCATCGACTAAATAGGCAAAAGTTCCCAAAGGTAACATTGAACAATTTCCCACCTGAGTGACGCCGGTTTTATCTAAAGAATGCCCTGCGTTATCTGTTCTGGGACGCCGAGAAGTCGCTTTTTGGCCTCAAAGAAGAAGAAAGTGCAGGTTCAAGCTAACTCGTAAACGTTACTCCGCTAACGCCAAGTTGAAGCCACGCGCGGTTTGGCGAGCGTAAACATTTTAAACGAGCGAAAGAGTTTCCAGAATTGAAACCACAAGCTGTGTGTTTAGTTTGACGTGAAAATGCAACGCAGGGTTTGTTGAGCAGCTAATGTGGGCGGCGTTAGCTTTAGCAAAAACACAGCATTGCTTTGGGAGAGTCAGCTGACAGCCTTCTGCTGCCAACAGCCCCAGTGATGGATCAACTCAAAGTGAAGGACCGCATATTGGAAAACATCTCGATGTCTGTCAAGAAGGTGAGCTCTAAACAGTCGGGATTTACCATTTTGATGTAATTATAGTAGCAATATCTATTCCACATGCTCAGCTAATAGTAGGTCATCTTGTGTTTGCGAAAGAGGGCAACTTTCAAGCTGGAAGGACAGCAGCAGTTCACGAGGGCCTTGCCCCTGCGGGAATAACTCATCAAAGTGTGATCTGGCTCAAACCAGCCCTCGGGTTGAAGGCTGGAGCTTTAATTCGAGCTTTATAGTTTGTGTTTTTTGTCCACGGGCAGCAGCAGTGGCACTGACCCTCCTTGAGCTCGCACACTGCGGCAGTGAAGAGTGTAAACAAAGTCGCAACATTAGCTGTTTCCTCCTCCTTTCTGTTCATAAGAACATATGATGAGTGATGCATGCAGGAATTTTTCTCTTCTTTCTGCTGATTAAGTGAATGTTCAAAACTGTACGTCATTTTTCCTGAGGGTGATCTGATTGTTAGTATTTTTGAAGAGTTTGTCTCATTGCAGTTGGATTGGATTAGAAATCTTCTTGTTTGGTAATGCACCTCGATAAGCTTTGACTAACAAGGAGCAAAAAATTGTCAAATTTAAGTGTACTTGTTACTTAATTGCCTTCAATGCCCCTCACATAAATTTGGTGTTTACTAACTGTGCCTCTAGCTTTCAAGGTTTAGTTTGTGCGCTTTACCTGTCACATGATGCAGTTGATCTCTCCTGCATTTAGAATTGAAAAGTTGCATTGGTTTTCTTGATGTCCTGTTGTAAAAATATTTAAATCTCTTGCAGCTTTTCAAACTCATCACAAAGTCGTGCAGATTTGCACTTATAAAGACCAATAGCTATTCCTCAGCCGAATTGAATAGAGATTATTTATTCAATCTTGCCACATATTCCAAGTTAGATATAGGTTTGTACTTTGACTTGGCCAATCTAATGCATCAATGTGCCTTGATCTAAGCTATTCCTGTGCACCCCTGGCTGTATGAACTCCTGCCTTGTGTCATTTGCAGGCCCTTGTCAAATCAGCTCCCCTATTCCATCTACCACCGGCGGAGATCTTTTTTTAGAAATCAATTTTCACTTTGGAATTCGGGGGGGGAGGTATTTTTTTGTCAAAAAAACCAAAATATTTTGATTCTGATTGATTGAATGATTGATTGGTTTGTTAAAGCAACAATACGCACTTTATCTTTCCCTTAACATTCCAACATCGACTCTGCGTGTATCTAACAGAGGGAGTGTGATCTATCTATGTTTCCAGGGACATAGGGCAGCTAAACTGAACAGCAACTTGATTAAATCTACAATCCACAGACAATAGTTGGGATTTTGCTAGTTTTCTAGCAATGCTGTTTCAGATTGGTGTTGCGGGCTGCTTCGTTTACTGCTTGTATGAGTGGTTTCAAACACCTCTCTAGATTTTGTGCAAGTCAACGTGATTCCTCTGCTTAAGCCTGCATTTCTTGTTTTAGTTGTTGTCTAGCTGCACAATTTAAATATGCAATGAGGACCTTTAAAACATCTAATTCATAAAGTTATCATTTTAACCTTGGGATGGAGGGTTAAAAGGAGTCAGTCTTCTGTAGATGACCTGTTGTGCAAATTCACCAACTTTTTAAATCCACTGTATTAAGAAATGCTTGGAATTCCTGCTCTGAATGCCTGACAGACTTACACCTTTTTTATTGTCAGAGTAATCTGATCTGCATGTGTCTCTACAGTTACAGAGTTACTTTGCAGCCTGTGAGGATGAAACTCCGGCTATCCGCAATCACGACCGGGTCCTCCAGCGTCTTTGTGAACACCTGGACCATGCTCTGCTGTATGGGTAAGATATTTACTCCAAGATAGCTGCAGAATGTTAGAAAGTAAAGAAAGATTACTTCAAATTCTTTATGCTATTTTGGGTGGATCAGATTGTTCTGATTGTAGTGTTACATATGCATGAGAGCCGTGTATCTGTACTTTTGTTGTGTCATTCGGTAAATGAGACTTTCAATGCAAAGTTGACATTTCTAATGAACTTTTAATGCAGCTTTGCAGTTGACACTTGTAATGCACTTTTAAAGCAACTGTTCTATTAAAAGTGTCATTATTTACCGAATGACATTTTATGACAATTCCTAAACATTTATGAAGGCTGCTTCATGTTAACAAGAGGTGTCATGACATGTTTATGATGGTGTCATGTCAGTCTTATGCACACCCCTTCAAATAGTATTTCCTGTTATGCTTTGCATCTAAGATATTACTATTACTAAATACTGTTTCCATATTTAAAGCCTAATCTTGATTTCTAAATTTAATGAAATAACAGTTTTTGTAATTGTTTTCCCATTTTTAAGTTGCAGCGCTTTTAAAAGTGTATTTAGGCTAGATTCAAAAACAGCATTTCAAAGTGTGTAGAATATTATCAAAGGCGTTCAACCATTTTGAAAAGTGGAAGGGTGGGTGTTTTAAAAAATGCATTAATACAATTCCAACATCATGTTGTTGTTTTATTACTTTGAAAGCCTTTCACGTGCCTGCAGTGCCATGAAGATTTCAGGAAATAAAATCAGAAAAAACATTGTCAGTCATCAGAGCAAACAGCCTCAGACATCAGACATGAAAGCATCACTTTTCTTTGAAAATCCCATCAGACTTCTATCTCTGAAGCCATTTGATTGAATGTCTGATAACAGTTTTCTGAGGATATCTGAAAATTTACACTGTAGTACAAGATAATACATTGGCATTGAAACAACATAGTGACATGGCTACTGACTTTACGAAATCCTCTTCTTTAGTCATTTTCTACAGCTATAAACAAATGGGACCAACTATATGTCTGGCACACAGAGAATGACTGCACTGCGTGTGCATAATAAGTTATCTTTATTTCTTTTTCACTCTTCTTTGCACATGCTGATACGTTAGGATGCATCCATTTGTGTCATGTTTCATCTGATATCATTTTTTGGTTTTCTTTATGTATGCAAATCTTCCTTCCTGTTTCACCACTTCTGCATTAGTTAAAAGAGTTGAGCCATGTCTTGCTTCTTCGGATTTTGCTTTAAATTACCAGACTTTTGAAATCTTTTACAGTCACCTCAAGTCACACATTTCAGATTTTTTTTTTCGATGTCTTTATTTTTTCTACCACCGTCTTGGTTGACTATAGTCAACTAAAGGGTTAGTTTGTATATTTTAAAGTGAGGTTATTGGTTATAGTTCTCTTACCTTTAGCAGAAAGACGTCATATCACCAGGACTTTGCTGGAAAAATAAACACATCAACTGAAAGCTAACATGCACTTTATCAATCCACCTTTTCAGCTGATTTAGCAGAAAAGCTGATTGGAAGTCTTCTGGGACATTTTTAAAGCACCTAAAAAAGCACAGGAACATAGCAACTTCAATGCTGTGAAAAAGTGAAGTCTGAAAGCATTCCATCATTTTTTATTTTGACAGTTTCTCATTTTCTGCAAATAAATACAAAATGTTTGCTGGAAATTTTGGAAACATGTTGTCAGTAGTTCATAGAATAAAAGAACAATGTTCATTTTACTCAAACACATACCTAAAGAAAGTAAAATCAGAGAAACTGATAACTTTTAAGTGGTCTCTTAATTTTGTCTTTTGCTGTATTTATCCACTAACAATGATTAGTTTTCTGAAATCTTAAGTCTAAAATTTAAATCTGCAGGAACCCTGATTAGTGCTCTGATCTTCTCAGATCAGTCTGCCTGAGGATGGATATTATTTACACAATATTTTAAACAACCTATCATATGTTACCTATTTGTGTTTGCCCTTTCCCTCATGAATGTGTTGTTGGTTTAGGCTGCAGGACATATCGTCAGGCTACTGGGTGCTGGTGGTTCACTTCACCAGGAGGGAGGCTGTCCGACAGATAGACGAGCTGCAGCACATAGCCACCAACCTCGGTCGAAGTATGACGTATTTACTGCATAGGGAATTGCATTTGAAATAAAAATGAAACATAATTTATTAGACTGTCAGATGCATTCATTAAAGGAGGCTTCAACTATTCTGCGCAGGTCGAGCATGGTTGTACCTGGCGTTGAGTGAGAGCTCTTTAGAAAGCTATCTACGCCTCTTCCAAGAGAATCAAGGATTGTTACAAAAGTATTACTTCAAGTATGTTAATATTTTTTTTTTATTAATGACCATTTTTTTAAAAATGCATGTGACGGCTGTTGAAGTTTTCTGCTTGGACTTTTACTGTTCACTTCATATGTATTAAATGCCTTAAATCATAATATCTTTGACTTGTAGAAATGCATTGGTCTGCAGTCATGACCACCTCACGCTGTTCCTTACACTGGTGTCTGGCCTGGAGTTCATTCGCTTTGATCTGGAGCTGGTCAGCATAAGCTTAATCACAACATTATCACACACTGCACTCACCTGTGTGTCCGTAACTTGTCAGACGCCTGTTCCTGGTTTAGGATGTGCCCTACCTGGATGTAGCTCCATACATGCCAGAGTACTACAAACCGCACAACCTGCTGGACTTTGAGGAAAGGCTCCCCAGCTCGGACAGCTTGTCTCTGCACTCGTTTACCTCCCTGACCTCCACCAACCTGGAGTGGGACGACAGCGCCATAGCTCCCTCCAGTGAAGGTAGAGCATGCTGTATTTTCTCTACCCACCCTGTTTCTTACTATACGTCTTTACCTAAATTAGTACGGTAAAACCTGGCAGTGAAATGCAGACTGGTTTTCAATTTTGTTCTTTGTTTTTTATGCTTAAAGTAGGACTGGGCAGTGTTTAATTCTGCGTTTGGTTCATCTGTCTGAAGAACATTGTTCCAGAAATCGTCCTCTTTGTCTACGTTCTTTCTGGCAAACTTCAGTCTGGCCTTCATGTTTTTCTTGGAGAACAAAGTTTTCTTTCTCATTGTATAGATATTCACTTCTACATCCATTGAGGACATTTTAGGGTTTTTCTATATATGCTTTATCATTTTACAGAGTGAATATATGAAGTTTACTCAACATGTAAAAAAATGCCGACTTTGATTGTTCTATTCATGTGCACCAACTAGGAGTGTTTAAGTCATTTGAAATTGAAAGTAATGTGGGGTTGCTTTAATTTATTCATCGCCACAAGCTGTTTTGTTTTTTTTATATAGATTTGGCAAAAAATTTAAACTATTCCATTGTTTTTCTTTAATTAGTTGACTTTTTTTTGTCTGTATTTTTACAATTGGTGATAAATATATGTCAAAAGATGTTAGCTAAACATACAGGATGTGTTACGATTTCTTCACATAACTGTATTTCATTTCATATGCTCGCTGATGGTGGCAGAATACCTTCACTGGGGTAATTGCAGCGCAAAGCCCCCACAAAGCACTAAGCCAGTTCCCTGTTTTAATTCCCATTTCTTATTTTTTTACCCTCATTGGTTTAGTTGTTTCACATTCCATGTATCATGTTGTTTTACTGTTTCTCTGTCATTTATTCACATTCATTTGTCTTTTGTTTCTTCAGTCAGACTTTTTCTAATTTTCAATGTTATCCCTCCTTTTCCTTTTTTTTTAGATTATGATTTTGGTGACATGTTCCCCGTGTTGCAGTCATTGCCAAGTGCAAACTGGGAAGGTGGGACAATGGTCAAGCCTTCCTTCCTGCTTACCCATTCCATATTTTCTCTCCCTCCTTTATAGCATGAGTTTGAGCACAACTTGGGATTAAATGCATGCTGAGAACCTGAACTGTAAAACAGCCACTGATGCAAGATAATGTATCAGAATTTGAAAAAGATGAAGTAAATGGTTGGTTCTGAAAGATTTAGTTTTCTGTGAAATTTAAGGCAGTATGTTAAATGTACTGTGTTTACATCAAACGCAATTATGTAGTGGCCAGCATCAGATTATCATTATCTGTTTACTTTGTGGAAGAATACCACACTAAATTTGGCAAAATGTTTCAAAGCTTTTGTTTTAAACAGACACAACCTTACTGCTGCAAAAAATAATGTAGCACAGTGATCATTTTAGCTTTAATTAGGTGTACACCAATTCTTGCTGATCACCAATTTTGAAAAAGCCTGAACTGCTGATTCTGATTTTGTCCAGTACCAATTTTTGTCTGAAAATTATCTAAATATAAGTCATTGAATATTAATGGTTTATGTGTAAAGTATCGGTTGATCAACCAAAATTAAGGAAATCTGAGCTAATTTATCAGTGTACCTCTAGTTATAATCATTACTATATATTGTCAGCTGCTTGATTTTGTAGTTGTTTTCAATCATTTATTTGGACAGGATGTTTACCCTTATTGTCCTTTAGCTTTTTAGAAAATAACACTGCAAGTCTACTAAGCTGATATTAGCTGTGCTTTTTAAAATAATTCGATAGAAATATCTTTTGAGTGATTGGTCATGTTTACAAAAAGAAGCACATTATTTCCTGATGTTTATTAGATTAATTATACAATTGAAACATAGATTTACATAAACTTTATATAAATACAATTATTCCTTTACTTTTTGCCATCAACTCACTGTTCATAGTTAATCAGTATCATCTTAACTACATAAGAAGGAGATAATTATTTCTGAGAATTTTGCATTATAAATTCTGAAGGTTACATATACAAACAATTACTGGGTCTTTTAAACAACTCGGTGCAACTCATCATGATTTTGTGAGATGAATGTGTGTTGATGCAAAACATCTCCAGAACAAAACATGAAACCTTGTGAAGATGCTGGCATAAGCTGCTTAAAGAAAGATAGAAAGAAAGCATTTGTAACTACAGAGTCGACATAAATAGCCAGATTACAATTTTTAAAAACATGTCTCGTGGTCTGGTGCAATTTTAACTTTTTTTCACAAAGATTCAAGAACCATTGTTACATTTGGAGAGATAAGGGGATGAGCTTGCAAGCATGAAAGCAACATCCCAACTGTGAAATGCACTGAAACACTTCAGGAAGAAAGAACTAGATATTGGAGGGCATGTCAAGAGGTCAACCAGGAAGTTAAAACTTGGGCTCAAATAATGGAAATGGAATGGAAATTTGTTATAAGGTGGCTGAAGGATAAAATCAGTGTTTAGGAATGGACATCACAAAGCCCTGATCTTAGATCCATGCGCAACTAAGGTGGCCTACAAACCTGACTCTGTTACACCAAAGCTCAGTTAACTATTGTGAGAAATTTGAGGGAGGATACGCAGATTATTTGACACAAGTCTAAAAGCAACTTCATCAAATACAAAGGAAATGTAAGTAAACTTCTAAATTTGAAGAAAGTTAATAGATATTACCAAAACACCCTTGGCAACACTGCAAAATATTATTATTATTATTGTTACTTTCATCATAAGTGCATATTTTTTATGCTATTTCCTAAAAGATACAATGTTGCCAATATTGAAAAACCTGTTTATGCTCCTCTAGCAAATTTTATAGTTGTTTGACGTGGATGTTCCCTTTATTGCTATATTGCATGCAGACATGCAATATAGCAATAAAGAAATAAATCAAATTTCCGACAGATTGAGATAAAAAGTTCTTCCATTCAGTTAAACAAATTTTATTAGATGAGGACAGACGTTCCTTTGGGGATGCCTATGAAACCCAAGGGTAAAATAAATGGAAATACATTTATATTATTTCATAGATTTGTAGTCATACTTATTCAAATGTCATAAATCAAAATAGAAAAAAGTGAAACAAACTGTGTTTGTGCGCAATAAAGTGGATCATTAGTCTGGGAATTTATTGCTGGGTGGGTTACCTGTCTGTCATGTTCTGCATGTGTTGCTTATTTGGGGAACTATCTCATTCAAGCTTACTCTGCGTAACTGTTGACACAGCAGTAGGAAAGCCTGAAGCAACTTGGACTCACCTTGTCTTTTCTAGGCTTCTGTTTTTATTGTGTATCTCTGTGTTGCATATTATCTTCTTCCTGTTGATGTCTTTCACTGGCCTAGGTTCAGCTAAGCTGTAGTGTTGGTTGAAAATCAGCCAATCAGTTTTAGTTCAGTGTTCGGTTCTCTAGACGGTCTAATTTACAAGACTTGAAATATTTGAGATTACACTTTAGGTTCTCAAATTGCTAGAGAATAAGCAGTTATTTGTCAGTTTTTATCCTTGCCTTTTAGCTGTAGCTGCTGCAGTAACACTGCTTGACCTGGGCCTGTGACTCTGCAAAGAAACCCGCTGCCTGACATGTCTCATATTGTGTGGTGCCTTTGTTTGTTGTTTTTTTTTAACCCTTAAAAAAATTTAGATTGCTTTGCCCTAACACTGCCTATTTCTATGCTAATGAGGAAATGCACAGTATTTCTGTACACTTGTTTGATTGGTCAGCATTGCAACACTGCAAAAAAGCACAAAAGAAATTAAAACCAAATCAGATCCTTGTAAATACGGTGCTGGTGAAAAGTTTATATACGCCGGACTTGACTGTAAATCTTGTGGGTTGGTAAAAGCATTACCAACTTTTTTTCATTTGGGAATTACTGTACAACGAACAAATCATTTGACTTGGCAGTGATGAATAATTAAATGCACATATTTGAAATGGTTCATTTTTCTAGTCCACATAAGCTCGAATGCAAAAGAAAATATATATATAAATGCTGGATTGGATTGCTTCCATTAGCGTCCTTATATCAGAGATTTTAAATTTCCAGAATATGCTTAAAAGTGAGTTCTGTGCCAAACAACTCACCCAGTTTGAACAAATTACCAATTATTTTGCTGCAACTTTCAACACAAATTTGTGAAGACAGCACAGCTCAAATATTCTTTTAATAAGTGTAATAAAGTTTTCATTGGCACTGTAACTTTTGTCAACAAGCCAACTGGCATAATTCTGCTGCCACCAATGCAGAAGAAGCAGTCTGTGTATTTCCTTTACTCTTTAGATATAAACCTGGACAACAGCTGTGTTTTAATTTACTCAGTTATCTTTTTGCGGCTCTTGACACTAGAGGGTGACTTGACCGACCAGACCAGCTGCCCACGGTCGACTGGCTCTGATCCCCAGACGGTCGTCAGTGACACAGTAGTAGTCACCAGCACGGCAGTGGGGGAAACGGCTGCTCGTCTTTCCCCGAACAGCCCCACGTCTCGACACAACCCGTTCAATGAGGACTCTGACACGAACACCTCGGCGGACGTCACACCAGTTCATGCAGCCAGCCGTCGCAACACCACCGAAGATGAGACCGAGGTCAACGGCAATGAACTTGAAGTCATCAGGTAACGAATGTTTTAGGGTCTTACCTTTAAGAAACATCTTCTGCTTATGCCTGGAGCCAAATCTACCATCTTCATTATCTGTCCTAGGATGGCTAAACGAAAGAAGCCAGCCAAGAAGCGACGTGCCAGGGGATCTACGGATTCCAGCAGCAGCATCCATGGCTCGCTCTCCTCTGAACATGTGGAGATTGTGAACCACAGCACGTCGCAAGAAGTTAACTCGATAAACTCCACTGTAGCGCTACTGGACAGTGAAGGAGAGCAGAGCAGGAGCAGAGTGGGTTCTGCGATTGTAGAGGAAGGGGGTGAAGAAGGGGTGGAAGGCTTGCTTCGGCTCCCAAAGATGACAGACACCTCCATGGACACCGTTGGACAACCCCTCCGTGATGTCATGGAGCGGCTCAATGGGTCCTGGGCACCCCCTGAGGAACAGGAGGACAAAAACAGCCAAAGCTGTGATCAGAGCTCCCAGCCTCCGGTGCAGCAGCCCTTTCGCAACGATTCCGAAGGAAAACCTCCTGACCCAACTCAACAAGAGTCGTTTGACTCCTCTCTGGCCGACAGACCAGACTGCCTGCAGACCTCTCCTGGGTCTGCGGACCTACGCTGCATTACCACCAACAGTACAGACTCTGCTGACACAAGTGGTGGCCACAATGACTCTACAGAGCAAAGTCAGTCACAGACTCTTTCAGGTAGCCTTGAAGATGAGGAAGAAGCAGAAGAGGCAGCAGGACGGAAGCCTCACATGAAGGAAGATGAAGAGACCGTAGAGGGAAATTCAGCAGGCAGACCATCCAAGGAAACGGAGCAGCAGGAGAAACTCAGTCCTTCTGAGATTTCTCACCCAGCAGAGTTCAAGTAAGAAATCAAGATATGACCAGATATTTGTTCTGGTGCTGGTTCTCATCGCAAATCTAATCCTTTTCAACCACGTTGCAGGGTGGACAACAATCACCTGCTTCTTCTCATGATCCATGTGTTCAGAGAGAACGAGGAGCAACTTTTCAGAGTGAGGATGGAAGAAACTTGTTTTTTCTGTTTTCAGATTTTTTCTAAACCTCGAGAGTCACGTCTCCTCAGTTTATTGTTCAACAAACAGATTGACAGATTGATTTGGCATCACAAATCAAAAGTATAGAGAACAAAAATTCCACTGTGTCCCTTTAAGAAAGTTGAAACTTTTGATATTATGTCCTCTTAGAGGTGGCTATGAAACAATCTTCCTTTGGAAATGTTGCAAGGCCCAGTTTGTCAATGCCTTTTACACTCCTTCCCTGTAGTGTAGACTGACAAATTACAAAAGTTCACTCTTTTTCACCCCTGAGGTGCCTTTAATCAGGGTGCCTGTACTTAAAGTCTTAAATTCATTAATATAAAAATAAGGCTTTAAAATGTCTGAAAATCATTTTAAAAAGAAATAAGTTAACATTTAATACATTAATGATATGTCTTCAATTTTGCCTTGACAGGATTATTTAATTTCATATATTCAATGTATTTTTTTCTAGACTTTTCTGTCAGGTAAAATATTCATAGCGTTCTGTCTAATCAGACAATTGAGGCTACCAGTAACGACCTGCTAATACCCTTCATAGCCAGCTAGCTAGTTAGCTTATATGTGTCTATTGTGCTACGTTCAAATGTATCTCCTGGATGACATTCACACTTCTTCTGTGGAGATGTACAGTAGGTCTTAAATTTCATTAAAATTGGTTTTAAAGATTTCTTAAGAAGTCTTAAATTTTACTTGGTGAAACCTGCAGAAGCCATGTTTGAAATGTTATAACGTTGCCACGTTTGCTTTTAAATCTTCTAAAAAAAAAAAAAAAACAGGAAGAACAATCTGCCCATGAGGACTACCTCTGTATATAAAAATCGTCTGCTTTCCTTCACATTATAAAAACATCATGGAGATGCTAACAATAGTAAACGTTTCATCAGAGACAAAAAAAAAATGTTCCTAAGGATTTCTCTGCCATTTATTTTGTGTTTTCCAGATGTTGAGAATGAGTACAGGTCACATGGAGGGGGACCTGCAGCCCCTTTATCTGCTGCTGACTGACTGTTACATCTACTTACTAAGAAAGGGTGAGTAAATGATATAATCAGCCAGTACCTCTGGTTCTGGTATCCAAAACTGACACCAGCCCTATGTCCTGGGAAACCTCAGAATTTGCATGTTGCACAGAGTTTTGTTCATGTGTAATATAATCTGCGATTCATTTGGCGTACATTAATAACTGCCTATCATTTTCAGGAGCAGCTGAAAAACCCTACACAGTAGAAGATGCTGTTTCTTATAATGAGCTTGACTATCTTTCTGTAAGTCATCTGCACCTCACAAGTTTCTCATTTTTTCTAGATGGATTTCACTACATTTATATTAGGTTTTTCTTCTAAACTCATTGCTTTTGTATTTCTGCTAATGGAATTATTGACAATAATAAAACAGGAAATTTACTTGATATGTTTTAAACAAGATGGATCTTATTTCTTCCTCCTAGGTGGGCCTTGACCAACAGACAATAACGCTGGTTTGCACCAACAGACGAAGGAAGTTCCTGTTGGATACAGCTGATGGCTCCCTGACTGTGTAAATTCACTTTTATTGGTTTTTAATAATAAAAATAATAAAAATAATAAAGTTCACTTCTCTTTGTGTATTCAAAGAGGTCACAAATGCACAGTTTCATTCTGTTCCTTTTTTGGACACCATTGGCTGAATTGTCAAATACATTTTTTGTTTTCTATACATTTCTCGCAAAGTGCTCCTTTTGTTGTAAAATTATGATCTAACAAGATTGCAGTCTAAAAACTTTGATTAGATGTCCCATGGTGACCTACTCCTCACATATGTCGTTTTTTTCTGGCCGTTGACAAGATTCCAACATAATTCAGTCTAAATATTATCCCTGCTAGCAGTAGATCTTATAAAAGCCAGATGTTTTGCTGGCGTGTGAACCAAGTTTTAAATTCCCAACAGCTAGTCCATTGCAGAAGTTTAATATTACACTACTTTGCATATTATCCTTTATTTATACAGGAAAAATCTCTTGACTCAATGTCTCAGTTACAAGAAAGATCTGTTGCATACGTCACAAAAACATAAAAATAACAATACAGTCTACTAAACACTTACGCATTCTCTAGAGTTTGGAGTCATTTTATCTTGAACACAACCAATTATGTCAATTTTTCAACTATCTCATCCAAACTGTGACCCTTACATGAAAGGACATGGATTAAAAAGCTTAGAACAACCAAGTCTCCAGCCGGTCGCTATTTTAAAACTGCTGGAACGTCAGCGTGACCCTATTGAGAAGGTTCTGATCTGGGACATCTCAGACATTTCTCCCTCTTTTCTGACTTGTCTCTTACTTCCTGCCACTGAAAAACATTCATGTTGGAAAAGTGTTGGTTTCCTTCTCACTGAGTGATTGCCTATCCACTGGCATTCAATCTCCTTTCTCCTACATTTTTAGCTGGTTCCTGTCTGTGCTGAAGTCCGCCATGGTCCAGGGTTGTCGAGAGCCTCCATATCCAGCTGTTCTGACAGATGCCACCATGGAAAAACTGGCCTTGAATAAGTTTGTCTCTCAGGAGTGTCATTGTGAGGTAGAATATTGTTACCTATTTTGTGCTGTAGCAGCTTTCGAGAGCCAAACCTTCATTTTGACATTTGTTGCTTATTATTCTCAGGTATCTGAAGTGTCAATCCAGCTTTATTCCCTGGTTCACTGGGAGGACCCAATGGATATGACCATGTCTCCCCAAGGAGGCACACCCACCTCTGGAGTCCCTTCCAGTATCAAAGAAGGTTCTCTGCAGTACAAGGCTGGGATTACGTACCTCGGTAAAGAGATGTGGAAGAGCTGCTACGTCATCCTCAGGTATAGACCATGTTCATGCTCATATTTTCCTTTTCAAACTCGCCTCCAGTTGTTTTAATGCTGAATAGCTCAATCTTTGTCTCCTCGGATCAAAACTGGAGTTCTCTAACATCGCACTTAGGAGATTTTCCGTCTCCTTCTACTGGAGAGATAAGCTTAACTTGCCATCCAGCCTTGATTTTCTCCATTCACAAGAATTAGATTCACTTGAATCTCATTCTTGCTCTGACTGTGGCTGTGGGCAAAATTTCAAAACAGTAGTTGACTTGTTTTTTTCAAGTTCCTGAATTAAGTTCTGTGTCTAAATGGCATGTTTCAATGTCTTATTCTAAAGTGTGACTAAAGAAAATGTGACATTTCATATTTCTACCTTTGTGAAACAAGAAGTTCAAAATTACAGATTGAAAGTTCCTACATAACCTCAGCAAGTAAAGTATGATTTTCAGTGATTTGGGCTATTTTTATATAATTTAAATTTGCCACCAAATACCTTTTTTTTTTTTTTCTTTTTTGGTTTTTACTATGGCGGGATTTCTCCCCACTGAATAAAAGTACTCAAAATAAGATTTGTTACTCATATCAAAGCTGCAGTAACTTTTGTAAACAAGCTACATCTCCATATTTGTTCAAATTCTTACCATGTCGTGACTGATTATATATGAAAAAAAACCTATCTCCTTCATCTCCTCTCTGTGCTAATATCACCATCTACAGAAGTGCACCGATATTGGTCAAAAACAACCAATCAGAACCAAGAGGAGGGTCTTTGCGCTGTCAATCAAGCTTGTAGTGGCACTGCTCAGTGTGCTTATGGAGGAGAAAAAGCTTAAAGTCAGAGAAAAACTATTTGTTCTCTGTCATTGGTGGTTATGCTAACGACGCTGAGCATTCATGACGGGGAACTAGCTGTAGCGCAGCAGAAAGAAAGAGAGTGTGAACAGCATTATTGATTGGCTCTGATTGGTTGTTTTTGACCAAGTGCGGCACATTCCTGCAGATGACTGAAGGACCACAGGGGGAAGCAGTGAGCATGATTTTTTTTATCTATTATTTTATTCCCACAGATTACCAAACATATCGTTTATTAAAGTTACGTACTGCACCTTTAGGGCTTTTTACACATTAAAGAGGGGTACGAATGACAGAGAGTGGCGCTGTATTATTTGAACAAGTTTTATTATAATATAATAATATAATTTCTTGTATAATTTCTTTCTTTCATGTTTTGCTGAATATATCAATCTGACAGTCTGTCCAAATGTCATCTGGTATATGAAGCTAAATGTTTGTTCTCTCTTTGTGCAGCAAAGGGATTCTGTACTTGTATGCAGAGAGGACAGATGTGACCCCTGTGATGTCTGTCACCATGGGGTAAGTCTCAGAAAACTCAACTTCCAGATTGAAAACGATGCCCTCTGTTTTGACGCCTCTTTGTCATCAGGGGGGAACACTGTGGAGGCTGCCGTCGCTCCAACAACACGGAGCGGCCCCACGCCTTCCAGGTCATCTTGACAGAGCGCCCCCCACTGGTACTCAGTGCCGACAATGAGCAGGACATGGCCGAATGGATGCAGCTTCTCTGTCAGTCTGTTTCCAAAGGGGTAAGTGGAGAAAGTTGGAATAATGCACTGTTACACAAATATTACAAATTTTGCATCCATTGGTTTCAAGTTAGAGATTTCGATGGATAAATTTAGGAATGGTGGAAAAAAAAAAAAAAACTTATTATGGACAGGAATTATTTAATGTTTGTACAATTTTCTTCTGTATCAGAGATTATTAGCAAAAGTTTCTGATTTTCTTCAGATACCTTGCTGTATAGGGTATTTCTAAAATATTTGCCCCTTTTCTGTGTTCTTATGAAGAGCTGTTTGAATCTTGTACTCTGGTTTTCTTCCATTAAACATTTTCATGTGCTTCTGCTTTTTGTTTGTTTGTTTTGTTTTTATTTAACAGACATTATTTTGGTTGCATAATTTCCTGATAAATATGGACCTATGTAAACTGCAGCCCCTTTTCCCCAGGTTATCCCTCAGGGTGTGGCCCCCACCCCTTGTATCCCATGTTGCCTGGTGGTGACGGACAAAAGGCTGCTAACTTGTCATCAGGATTGTCAGACGAGCTTTTTCCGTTCGCTGGGGAGTGTCGATATCTGTGACGTGACCACTGTGAGCTTGGAGTCTGACAAGGAATACTGTGTTATTGTGAGTGATCTTCTGTTTACCTTTGTCTGCGATTGATACGCCAGAAAATTACTTTCGGTAACGGCTCATTTCAAAGGATCTTTACGAGCTGTGACTATAACTGTGGAATTGTTTCTCGTCTTTGTGTTGCTTTGTCCTAATGAAAATCTTCCCATTGGGCTTTTCCCAGTGCTGTAACATCAGCTTTTGCTCTCTACAGGAGTTTGCAGCAGATCGAAATCAGTTCCTCCCTCCCTGGGTGTTATACTTCAGCGGCTGTGAAGAGAGGGATCGGCTTCTGAATGCATTAAACAAGACATGGAAAGACATTTTTCAGGTCAGAATGAACTGTCAACCTTGTTCTTGATGGGATAAAATCAACATGTAGTGGTTTTACAAATCCAGCAATTGGTTATGCAAAAAAAAAAGAGTTTAGAAGATAGTTTATCTGGACTTCCTTCAGAAAACGTGCCAAGTCTGTTGGTAGGGCTGCCAGGCCACTTCACCAACAGCCAAGATGACAGGAAATGTAAAAATATATCTCAATAACTATGTTATTGGAACATATTATTGACAACACTTAAACATCAATTAGAGATTTTAAGAAAAATGCAAAAACAACTAAAATTTCTTTAATATTTCTTTTCTTTTTTTTTTTTTTTGCACGTCGGTTAAGCAAGTTGAGCCTAGCAGC
>VMRN01000064.1:1990485-2003636 GCA_010277015.1 Poeciliopsis turrubarensis
TATGAATGACTTGTTTTTATGCAGGTTCCTCGGCTCCGAAGACCAAGACAGCTACTTCACCAATACTCAGAGACACCAGGTTGTAAGTAACACTCCTGTTGCCGCATAGCGGAGGTTTTGGGATGGTGGTGTTTCCTTCATCCGACAGATGTAGTCTTGTGCTCTAACGTAGGTTTATGAGATCCTCGCTCGGACGGTGTACGGCAAAAGAAAGAGGACGGAGGTTGGCGTGGACAGGCTGGTAAATGAAGGGGCCTACACAGCAGCTTATCCTCTGCATGAGGTGAACGATTGTTATCCGCTGGGTAATGTTTGCCTCAGCTGTGTTTCCCTCTCTAATCAGCCTGGTTTCTTGGCTCGCGACAGGGGCCTTTCAAGCTTCCGAGCCACGAGCTCCATCCTGACGAGCTCAACCAGAGGCAGGTCCTGCACCACTACTGGGCTCGCTGGTGCAAATGGTTCAAGTACCAACCACTAGATCACATTAGGGAGTACTTCGGAGAGAAGATTGCCCTCTACTTTGCTTGGCTAGGTATAAAATCATTCTTATTTTTGGAAATACCTGACTTACTCTGTGTACTTGCTGGAGCTCCATTTTCAGAGTGAAGAACGTAAGTTAAAGGTGCTGTATGCAACTTTTAAAAAAAAAAAAAAAGTTTTTTTTTCTACATATTACTTAAAATTGTCACCATCTTGGGACAATATAGTATGAAACAGATAATATCTGAAATATCTGAGCCACTATTTCCATCTGAGGACATGCACCGGTCCTGACTAAAAACATCCAATCAGAGCCAGGAGGACGGTCTGAACGCCGTCAATCACCCTCCTGTACTTGTTGTTAAACGTGCTATTGGCAGAGAAACAACTTAATGTGTTTGGAAAACCATTTGTCCTCCATAATTGGCGCTCATGCTTACGAGCCTGAGCGTTCACAACAGGCCCCAAGAACCATAGGAAAACCCCTCTACCCTTACATAAGCGTAAACCCAATAAATAAATAATTAAATCTATAAAAATATATAAATGTATTGATAGAAATATATATAAATATCCCAAGAAGATTGAATTAAAGTTCAGACTCTTGATTTATGTACCGTTTCAACTCCTTTTCATGATATTAATCAGCAGCACAAAGACTTTCTGCTTTTGTCATTTCATTGTAATATTTGGTAATTGTATCACATTTTACTGAAACACACACACACACACCACAGATGAAAACGTCACCCTTTTAAAGTGTCTAAGCAAGTTCACTTCAAATGGCCTGAGATGAGGCACCAATATATAGGAAATCTAAAAGTACATTGCTCTGTATTAGTGTTGCTGAATTATTTAGAGCCATAATGAACTCGTGTCTTCCTGCTGAGCTATCTTCATCTCTCTTTCTGCTTGGCCTTGCCATCTCTCTCTCTCCCTCTCTCTCTCTCTCCTTCCTTCTTTCTCTCTCTCTCTTCTGCTCGAAACGTAAACATTTTTGAGAGCTGGGAACTCTGGAAAGCAAAATGAAATTTGTCAATGAACCAACGTTTTCCTTCCAACTGATGAACTGAAACAAACTCCTTTTAAAACTTTGAAGGGACGACACTGCCGAACTGCAAAAAAGATAAAAAAATAAATAAATAAAAATAAGGAATCGGGCTTATAGCCTCCTGCAGCTGCTTGGCAGACTCTGTTGACAGAGAATTATGTGTTGAGCAAACAAACAGCAGATGGATGTATGTTTCATAGGAACAGATGAACCAGAGGGCCAGCGCAGCATCAGCAGAAAACATGCGGATGTGTTTCGGACTATTAGATCCGTCTCCAGCGGCGCAGCGTCAACCTTGGAGCAGCTTTTGTAGTTCCATTTCCTCTGAGAGCTGCACTCTGATGGAGCTCTGTGTCCCTGCAGGTTTCTACACAGCCTGGCTGCTGCCGGCGGCCATAGTGGGAACGCTGGTTTTTGTGTCAGGAGTCATGTCCATGGACACTAACACGCCAGCGTGAGTCTTCAATGAAAACACAAAGCGTACCACAGGAAATACTATACACTGCAGCATAGAGGAGAGCGGCTTTACATGAAGCAACATTCAGAGATGATTAGCAGCGATTATTAATTTGGCTGAGGTAATGATGACACGACCACAACTTCTGTCAAGAAAGATCTGTTCGTGCACAGACGTTGATGGATTTCCTACTTCTGAGTTTGTCGAGTTCGATGTTTGGCACCAGCTGCAGTTGAGCGCCTAATGTGCAGATATGAGATTAGCATTGATCCTCTGAGGAAAAAGCGTGTTACAGCTTTCCTCTGAGGAATGCTGTGATTTCCAGGAAAATAAACCTTTCTGGAATCTTCAACACTTGCTTGCGAATTAAGCGAGGCACATTGGGAGGGTGAATTTTACCAAGCGATAGCAGAGCTTACAGTGACAGCCAATAAACATTTTCAAACTTTCTCCCTCGATGATGAACTATAGTGTGTTTTATTCCAAGTTTAAGCCAAAGTGATGTACATTTTTGAAGATTATTTGGGACTGTCAACAGGGAGGACATTTGTAACAGTGGTGCGAAGTATCCGATGTGCCCCCTTTGTAAAACATGCGATGCTTGGAACATGTCTGACATCTGCACCATGGCAAAGGTAAGAGATATTCACTCCTTTAATGGCTGTGAAACTCAGCTTAGAGTCACAAGCTCAGATTTTAAACCTGTCTCTTGCCACTGCGTGCTACAGCTTGGCTACCTGTTCGACCATCCCGGTACCGTGTTCTTCAGCGTTTTCATGTCCTTCTGGGCCGTGACCTTTCTGGAGTTCTGGAAGCGCAAGATGGCTACCCTGGCCCATCATTGGGACTGCATGGATTTCCACGAGGAGGAGGTTATTTGTTACATTAGCATGAGCATCCCTACGCTGATTAATTCTCATGGTTCCTGCAAATGGAAAGACTGAGAGATGCTGTGGTGGAGTAACGCAAGAAAATTATAGTGTTTCGAAACTTGCTCCATCTATTTCCTGACATGAATTTATCGTGGAACACCTTCAGCAGCATCTTTCCATTTAGAGAATACACGCTAACAAAAATGTAGCTGTATAGAAGCCTGCCCTGCTGTGTCGTCTCAGGAACGTCCCCGTCCTGAGTTTGCCGCCACGGCCCCGACGGTGGAGGAAAATCCAGTGACTGGAGTCAAAGAGCCGTACTTTCCAGAGAAGACGAGACTGTCTCGCATGTTCACTGGCTCCATGGTCATTGTCCTGATGGTGAGTCGTGTCTGATGGCGTCCTACTTGACAAAAACGTAGAGGTGTGCAATACTGAGAATTTTGGTATTGATCTTATTTCAAGTAAATTCAAGGATTATTGTCGCCATACCAGTACTTTTTTTTTTTTTTTTTTTTAAATACCAAAACAATTCCTCTGCGACATAATGTCTCCTCAGCTGTGTGTGGTGATAATCTTCCTGGTGACAGTGGTCATGTGTCGAGGAGTCATCAGCGTCATGATGTACCAGAGCGGGAGCCCCGTGCTGCGTACAGAGGTACGTCGGATCTGCGCAGAACATGTCAGATTCATTTGTTTGATTTAAAATGTGTTATAAACATGAGCGCCGATGTCATTTCCTCCTCAGGCTGGAACCATAGCTAACATCTGCAGCAGCATTGTGAACCTGGGCTTCATTCTGGTGATGGGTCAGGTTTATACGGCCTTAGCTGAGCAGCTCACCAAATGGGGTAAGAGCCAATGCAGAGTTGGGAAACATCTGGGCTGTAAACGATCAACATTGCATTTGTCTGTGAGGAAATGTAAGCTGAAAGTTTTCAAAAAAAAAAAAGAAAAGAAAAGATAACATTCTGTGTTTTTTCACTAAATTCATTCTTTTAAAGGGTTGGCCTTTGTTAGAGTGAATTCTGCGGGAACGTTATTCAGATACAGTATTTAGCGCTTCCACTCAGACCTTTTTTTTTACATTTCTTCAACTTCATCACTGCATTTCTCTGTACTCACATCACAGAGATGCACAGGACCCAAACCCAGCATGATAACGCTTTCACCCTCAAAGTGTTCATCTTCCAGTTCGTCAACTTCTACTCGTCTCCCTTCTACGTGGCTTTCTTTAAGGGAAGGTAAGACATGGCCCAGGCACGTGAAACACTTGATAAAATGTTCGTTCCTCTGGAAATGTAAGCGGTTCTCTGTTTGTCTCCGTGTGTTTAGGTTTGTGGGTTACCCTACAAACTATGGAACCTTGTTTGGGATGAGAAACGAAGACGTTAGTGCTTTTTCAATCTGAATTCTTGCAACACCAGCTTCCTGTGTTGCCGCATTGAATTGTTTCTGTGCGCCTTGTGATTTCAGTGTGGTCCTGGTGGTTGCCTCATTGAGTTGGCTGAGCAGCTCTTCATCATAATGGTGGGGAAGCAGCTCATCAACAACATCCAGGAGTTCATCATACCGTACGTTGCCACTTGTGCAACCACGCTGCCGTTGTTAGATCGAGCTGAACTCATATCTAAAGACGTTATCTCGTTCATTTACAGTGACGTTGCTTTTCTTATTCATCCAGTCCAGCTGATAAATGATTATTTATATGTTAACTCGCCTGTTATTCCTTGCATGCAGCAAAGTAAAAGCCTGGCGGCAGAAAAGAACCTTGGCCAGCGTGTTGGGAGATAACGAGCAAGACGAGCCGCGGCGCTGGGAGGAAGACTACAAGCTGGTGCCGTGTGGGGGCCTGTTTGAGGAATATCTGGAAATGGGTAATTAGATAAGAACTTGTTGTTTTTTTGGATCAATTCCCAGATCGATGAAGATGCTATCAATACAAAGCCCTTCTCACTTATTGGCACAGCTGGTCAATATGAGAGGCAGCGGGTTAAAGGTATTGGACAATCTCCTGCGTTTTAAACGTGAGTTTATAAGGACAGCAGTTCATAATCTGAAGGACCTGAAAGTCTTCTGGCGAACAAATAAGAACCAGTGTTTTCCTCATTCAGCTGGAGAAAGCTGAATGGAGAAAGTTCATGTAGATCACATGTTGAATGAGAGTTAATTAGAAGATGTTATGTTCATGGCAAAATCCCATGATAAAAAAACATAGTTTTTATAAAATCAATGTTTTTTGACAGAAGATAGGAATGTAGCTGATTTGGTTGTTTAAAAAAAAAAAAAAGTCAATGTCTTGGATTTTTTAATATATAACCATTGACTGTCTGTTTCCCTTTGGCCTCGATTTCATACCAAGCCATTAAAAATAGGAAAGACAAGAAGTGTTGATCCTCATAATTTATTAAATGGCTACAAGAAGACAGAGAATCTCCTACATTTCACCAGACCATTTATTTTAAAGCCTTTGAACACGTCTTCACCAGCAGGGCCCACAGTTCTGGAGGGCAATAGTTGTAATTTTATGTTTGGCTGCTCAAACTAAAACTGTCTCCCTGTCCTCCAGTCCTCCAGTTCGGGTTCATCACAATTTTCGTAGCAGCGTTCCCCCTCGCCCCGCTCTTCGCCCTCCTGAACAACTGGGTGGAGATTCGCCTCGACGCCCACAAGTTTGTGTGCGAGTACCGCCGACCGGTGGCTGAGCGGGCTCAAAACATCGGTGTTTGGTTCAACATCTTAGAAGCCTTGTCTCATCTGTCTGTCATTGCCAATGTCAGTAGATCTGTAGTTATGCTTTTACAAGATGTTGCTGAGTCGTCACTAAGTGGATGATGTGTTTGACAAAATGGGGATGCTTTTGTTTTCTCAGGCCTTTCTAATCGCCTTCACATCAGATTTTTTACCACGCCTGCTCTACCAGTACAAATTCAGGAATGATCTTAACGGATATGTTAACTTCACCTTGGCCTACGCACCACTCAACTACACCGACTACCCCAGGTGCAGGTATGGTGGCAACATTGAACTTCTCGAAAACAGTGCAAATAAATTAATTCAGAAAGTTTTCTACATTTTGGTGTACAAACGGATTGAGGGTCATTTTCTCATTTATTTATTTTTAGCTAAGGTAAATATTGGGGTTGTCTGAATGCCTTGCTGTGGCAATTACTGTTTTTAAAAGCTGGAGGAAAGTCAGACATACTTTCTGTGGCATTTGAACTTTGTGGTTTGTTGGTCATTTTTGTTAGATTTATCTACTCAAGATTTATTTACTAAAACTTCAAAGCAGATACTCAACTCAAGAATGCAATTTTTCTTTCATAATCTCTGGAAATAGTTATTCAAAGTATTTGCTTTTAGCAGTTACTCCTAAACTTGATTTGATTATTGGAGATTATCCGAAGAACCCCATGTTGTTATTTTATGACCCACAGATTAGGGGCCCGTAGACTTGATCAGATTGATTTGAATGTGAATAAACCATTAAACCTCTAATAATGTTTGTTTGTTTTTTTTAGATCAAATATTGTTGAGCTCATTTGAATGTAAATGTTTAACTGAATCAGGATCATGTGTTTCATTATACACTTCTCAAAAAAATAAAGGGAACTCTCAAATAACACACCCTAGATCTGAATGAATGAAATATTCTCATTGAATACTTTGTCCTGTACAAAGTTGAATGTGCTGACAACAAAATCATTGTTGATTGTCAATCAGTGTTGCTTCCTAAGTGGACAGTTTGATTTCACAGAAGTTTGATGTACTTGGAGTTATATTGCATTGTTTGCGTGTTCCCTTTATTTTTTTGAACAGTATATTTCTGTTCAATACAAAAGTTGTATTTTATTTTTGCTTTTTTTGAAATCCCAGACCTGACCAGTAGAGGGCAGTGTAGGTTGCGTTCCAAATTGAATTTGTTATGACTGCTTGTTCTGCTGCTGTGCGTGCTCTGCATTGACTGTGCTTTATTTATTTCCAGATATAAAGCATTCAGAGACAATGATGGAATGTATACACTCTTCTACTGGGAACTCCTCGCTGTGCGACTTGGTTTTATCATTGCATTTGAGGTCTGAATGACGACGAGCGAAATCTACTAATGTTCAGCTTAAAACCATAGGTTTCTTCAGTGGCATCATGTTGTTCCTGCATATATAACACAAGTTTTAACAGATCATTCTCGGTAGTCAGTTCAGAAATAATTAAATTCTTCCTCAGTGTAAAAGGAACCATCTTGTTGTCTTCTTTCTTCTTTTCCTTCAACGTAGCATGTGGTATTTTTTGTTCTGCGAGCCATTGACTGGATCGTACCCGACGTCCCCGAGTCCTTGGAGCTGAAGATCAAGCGAGAGCGCTACCTGGCCAAGCAAGCGCTGGCTGAAAACCAGGAGGCGCTGCTGGTAAGTTGAGGTCAACGAGAACGCCGACAAGGTTCAGCCAGCTCCAAGTCAGGTCACTGAGACAGTGAGGCACACAAAGTTTACTGTATTAATCATAAGACATTCAATATATTACCTAATGAACACTGAAGACCAAAATCCATCAGCTGAATGTTTTATGGACAAATGTTAAACCTGTGTTTTTGAGAACATGTCAAGAAATGAAATAATTCTCTTCAATCTTTCAATGTAAATACAACATGAAGATCTTGCAAGTAAACATTTTATCCAACTGTGTATGCCACTGGCCCGAAGAGGTTCCAATAAATAGATTCATTACGTTGTATGTGCATGTCAGTCAAACTGGATGCTAAACTCCTGGATGCTCACAGAGTTGGAATTCTGACTACTGTTTCATTTCCAAATGGGAATTTGGAAAATCCCACTTCTGAGCACAAAGAGTTAGTTGATCACATCAATTGTGTGATCAACCAATAAAGCCATGTGTTTATTTTACGACTTATTAGCTACATCCTCAACGGAGTAATGAACAGAATCCAGAAACGTGTTTTCAGTTCAATTTCAACTTGGTTTATTTCACAAGACACAGTATCCTATCTGAGACACAATATACATCAATTATACAGACTTGAGCACAAGTTACGTTTGGTGATTTCTCGCAGAGCAGTTCAAACAAAAAGTCGTATTCAGACATGTTGTCTAGTTTGACTGTAATTCTTATACAACAGCCACGTTGAATATGTAGCTGCTAAAACATCAAGGGAAAGACATCTGAATCATTGACTTTGCAGCAATCTTTCATTCCCTGCAAGGATGTGGCAACTGTAGAGAAGAACCACTCCATTCTTTGTATGCAATTCTGAATTTGAATAAAAATCTGTGCAGTCTCTTTATAGAACCTGTTAAATATCAAGTCACTTATATCATAAAAGCAAAGAATTGACAGAGTGTGTAGTTTCACTTCAGAGTAACTGCAGATCACACAGAAGCAATCAGGTGTAGCTTTATGAAGCTATAAAGCAAAAGAGTAAAATCAATATACATTTAGCTTGGTACAAACAAACACAAGTAGGTATAAGAGATTTAGAGGAACCTGATTTCAGAGACTGCGTGGACATGTTTAGTGTTTCACTAAACATATGCTCAAACATACCCAACCACACCCGATTAGGAAGTGAAACCGTCAACAAACCTCTAGCATAATTCTTTCTGACTCTTATCAGAAGTAGAAGAGTAAATTCAAATTGGTTGGCGTCCTCGAGTGAACTGGAGTTTTAACAAGGTTGACGTCAGGGCTTTGGTAATTCATTCCCGAATGTTAAAGTCGGCTGGCTTTATTCATTCATTCTAAAACCAGTTTTATTGGTGTTTGGACTCACTTTCCTAGTGGAAAACCTGCTTATGTTCAAGTTTCAATTATCCAGCTGTTCTTTGCAGGTAAACTGGAGAAATTTTGAAACGGACTCCCTTTATTACTCCATCGTCCTTGTTTAATTTGCCAGTACCAGTTGCATCAAAACCATCCCGCAGCATGATGTTACCATCACCATGCTTAACAGTCCGTACAGTTAGGGTTGGTGTTGGGTTTGAAAAGCATCGCCTTGACTGCATAGAACATATTTACCATCCAGTCATGAAACTTGAAGGAATTCGTCTTGTCTGTGTGAACCTGCAAAGGTAAGTCGAGCTTGAAAGTGTTGGTTTTGCAACATGAGCTTCTGTTTTGATCTGAATCTTCTTGATCCATGAGAATATAAAACTGGTTTTGATATGGAGACAGAAAGTAGCACAGGGTTGTACAAGTTTGCCGTCCTTGACTTGCTTGATGCTGCATGCCGTCATCCTTACTATTTTTCTTTCGTCTCAGATTTTTTCAGACCTTTACAAAGTGCTGACACATTACAAAGCTGTGTGTTTTCCTATTATTTCAAACTGATGAACATTTGCAGTTATTGGTACCTGCAGTAGCAACGTAGTGGCCCTCGTGCTAACATTAGCATTTTAGCTACTTTTTATATCTTACGACCTTACTGAATGAAGTAAGTCAACTTCTCCAAGCGTATTTTTGAAACGCAGCAAGAGTTGGACTGACTGCGTCTGTATTTTGAGATTCCTGCAGCATTAGGTTTTTCACATTTCCATAATAGGAACATTCTCCAAGGTTTCCCATTCACAGATACTAGAGTTTTCAAATTATAGGGTTCATTAAAGATGCCAACAGCTGAAAATTACAGCATCACAGCAAAACTAATCTGTGCCAGCACCATTCAGCTTCCGTAGAGCAGCCACTGACTAAACTAACTCTCTCATCTCTCTTCCTTCTTTTTATGTCCAAATCTAATTGCGCCGCCCCACTTGAAGCAAGCGACACGTCCTTTGGATTGATGAAGCGAGACTGGAATGAAACGCTTGGAGGAAACATCCGAGGAAGACGCTCCTTTAAATTTAGAAAGATCTTTTTTTTTTTTTTTTTCCATCATTTGAAAGTCAAAAAGCCAGCTCCAGATGAGCTTGTTGATGCCGCTGCACGCATACTGAGGCGAAGGAAACTAAGGTCACTGGCTGGCTCTTTCGCCAGGAGGATTCTAACTTCAGCTGTTGGATGTTTGAGCTATAATTTAAGCTGGGCTTTCCTTTTTGGAGCAAGGCGTAATTCATCAAGCATGAGGAATAATGACGCCGCTTCTCTGCAGATTAACTTGATTTATGACTACCAGCAGCTACAGCATGCATTGTTGATGCAGATGTGTGCAGAATCTCGCAAGCGTACTCGCAGCCCCTTTATCTTTTTATTTTTTTTTTTACATTTTGTCACATTGCAACCAAACGTCACTGTGTTTCACTGGGATTTGTCAGAAAAACACTTGTAAAGTGCAAGTTATATTCAAAGTAAAGTAGTTTATCATATTTTTTTGTCTCAAAAATAAAAATCTGAAGAGTGTGGCCTGAATTTCTTTTCTCCCCTTTTACTCCGACTGCCCTGAAGATGCAGTTCATGAGAAGAAAATAAATCTGTTTGGTGTAAAGGCGTAACACTGTCCACCGTGAACACACCACCCGTGAACCCTCTTTCTAAACATTAGTTGGCTAATCTTTATTTACCTCAGAAAAGCCACATATCCAGTCCAGATTTAGTGCAACCAAAAGCTTTATTCGCTCAGCTATGTTTTTAAACATGATTATTCTCACCACAGTTCGACGTTGTTTGGGTGAAACCGCCTTCCTAGCAAAATGGTTCTTTTGGGATATCAGTGGCAACGTCATGCCTTGAAATGTTTTAGAAAAGTCCCAGCCAAAAAAATTCAGAATGATCTAATTTAATCCACCGCTACTCTAACGGAATCTAATCAGTGGTAAAATAATTATGTTTACAGATGTTCTGCAGACGATTCGGGCGATCGAATGAGCAAAAAGGCCTTCAGATGAAACGTGGCGGAGACGTCGCCTCGGCAACCGAGGGCTCTGAGCATCTTTGTTTCTGAAGCTTTGGGTGTTAGTCTATCGCATAAAATACCAGTAAAACACTTTGAAGTTTGTGGTCTAACGTGACAAAACGTTCATGATGAAAACATTCTTGTGGAACTCTTGTGTTACCTTCTATAAAAACCTTGTCAAACCAAAATATTTTTCACTGGGAGGAGTATTTTGATTTTTTTTTTTCTGAAGGATCCGTCGGGTGAAAACCTTACTCAACCTGGGTCTGCAGCGTGTGTCAGCTCTCTGTTAATCATTTGTAGTCCTTAACCTCAAGCAGAGATAACCCCAATTTTTCTCACACTTGAAAATGCCTCTGCAGAGACATGAAAGACATCCGACTTCTTGGACTCAAGTCGGGTTTCCCGCTGCTTGAAAACCAACCGCAATCTATAAATCGGAGCTTTTGCTCTGACCTCGACCCCGAGGTCAAAGTTTGCCTTCCATTTTTATTGCTGGCTAATACTGTAAGGCTGCACAGAGGGCAAGCTTTTCTTGACTCTCGTTAACTTTCCAAAGGTTGCTAAATGTGTTTCGTTTTCCCTCATAAGCACGTCAGGGTTTTTTCTCTACTTGAATGAACTGCGCAGTGTTGTATTAACAGTATTGTATGCACTGCTGAACAAGACAGTTTTTTTTTTTTTCCATTTCAGAGTTGCTTTTTTTGGTTTTGCATTTTAGACCAGAATAAAGCTATTTATTGAACGCAGCACATTGCTGCTTGGTAACTGTCTCTGCTGAGTGATGAAACGCTGCAGGGACAAACGTTCATTGATCATCTCTGAACCAGTCTCCTTCCTTTGTTTCTCCTTTTTCTCTGCTGTGCAGAGACGTATGAAGAAGATCCTGATTTATGAGCAGACAGAAACAGGCGTTAGTTAATGATTTCTGTCTTCCTCTCACACTATTCACCAATGGCTCCAACCCTTGGGCAATTTCTGACTTTTGTTTGATCTCCTCTTCTCCGCCTCACCTTTTTCTTCACTCGCTTCTCCTCTTCCCTCTTAGAATTGTTTCTTCTTCTGCTTATTTAACTCCTGCCATCATCTCTCTTTAATGCTCCCCCCTCCCCTCCTCTCTGCCTGTCCTCCCTCTTTGCCACGTTCATCTTTTGAATTGTTGTGATTGCTGTGCGTTCCTCTGCCATGGCCTGCAGGAAGAGTGAGTTAGTACATGTCAGCGAGCACAGGTATGCGCTGTGGACACTGGCTGGATCGCTACACCGCCTGCAAGGGCGAGGGAGCCAACGCTCGCATGCAGGAACCGCTGAAGGAGAGCTGCAAATCAGCTGCCTGGGGGCAAAGACGCAGCAAAGCCAACAAAGCAAACGGCACACCAAAACTCTGCTGTTGCATTTGTGCCAGTTTGAAACACACTGTAGATACTAAGAGATGACTGGCATCGACGCCGTGTCTGTTGCTGGCGTTTTGTTGTGCAGGCTTCTGTTTTTTCCTCTTCCTTCTTTTCGTTCTTGTGTGCTCCAGCGAAAACGCAAAACCATCAGAGCATCCGGCACCGCAGAGTAAACTGCTGTCCTGATTTAACCCGCCACCCTCTTCACGTTATCTTTGATAAGTGAACACAGCAGCGAGTCCACCGAAATAGACGAGAGCCGAAGGAACCCTCAGCAGCTCCTTCCTATCGCAGCATGACGTTTGGACTGGGAGCAGGTTTTTTGGGCGGAGGGAGGTAACCTTGCTTACAGTGCATAATAGTGCAAACAAAGACACGCAAATAATTTTTGTGCAAAGTTTTTATGTCTTGAATCTGTTTTGTGTTTCTGTAGATGTGCTTGCAGTCAGATAGCACAAAAACAGTCCCTCCTTGAATGCATGACCTTTGCAACTCTAATGTGTTTTGGTTTTATGCAGACTGCAATAAATTAGCAGCATAGTAACAGGGTGGATAAATGAAAATCTGTGATGCGTGGCGTGGATTCACATTCTGCATCTCTACCCTACTCCAAAATGAATAGATCAAATCCAGACATCCTGGACCAAACGTTAATTTTCTGGCGAAGATGCAAAACGAAATGTGTGACCGAAGGCTGACGTCACGCATCACCCCAACACGAGCCTCCGTCATAACACATGGCAGTGGCAGAGTCATGCTGCGGGGGTGCTCGTCTTCGGTAGGAACAATGGGAAGGTGGATGAAGCTAAATACGGCATTATTGGGATAGTGCAGTGAACATGCAGAAGAATGTATTCGTCCAGACCTGAAGTCAAACCTCAAACTTTTCCGGACTCGGATATATTTAGCCCCCCTTTAATCCGACACATCTAAATAAAATGAAGGTCTGGCCGCACACAAAAACAGCAGCTTCAGGTTAAACAATGCCGATGCAGTCATGAATCCTTTTTCAAGGCACTGCAGACACTGTCGTATCGGAGGGTCATTATTGTCGTTCC
>VMRN01000064.1:2008636-2020867 GCA_010277015.1 Poeciliopsis turrubarensis
GTGTGTGTGTGTGTGCGTGTGTGTGTGTGCGTGTGTGTGTGTGTGGTAATTTCTTTGGTTCAGCAAGCTTGTTTTTCATTTAGTGAAATTACACAGAGCAGATAGAGTAACCAGAATTTCTTTCTATTTTTTTCTGTTTTTTTTTTTGTTTGTTTTTTTTACTCAAGTAAGATCAATAATATTTTATAAAGCTACTTAAGTAAAAGTAAAAAGTGCAGTGCAGGAAAAAAATACTCCTAAACGTCTATTTTTTTCCCCAAAAAAAGTTACTATGGCACATGTAACTAGACACTACCTAAACATGGCTACAGGGCTGAGCTGAATGCACCACCTGCATGTTGGGTAAATGTGTAGCAGCACAGCGTACAAATCTGGACCTTGAACCATTTAACTGCCGTTTATCACAGCCAGTTGGTCCTCTGCATAATCACTGACCGCTTGACAACCCTTTGCTCTGAAATCCTCTCTCCGTGAGAAAGAGATCAGAACCAGTTCAAAAAGCTGGGAATGAATTTCTCCCCTATAGGCTGCTTTAGATTTGATTTCTGTACGCATGTCTGCTCACATCACACTCAGATGTAAAGTATGGCCGCCCTCCCACTTCCTTCTTCCCCCGCAAGTGTCTGGAGAGCACCTGCCCCCATCACCTGCCAGTCAGACGGCGGCTGTCTGAGCATGTATGTGGTAGTCTGTGTGTGCACCATATAGGAAAGCAGGCGGGACACACACATCAACTCAGTTCCGTGATTTAACTAAAGATGCACTCAAATACTCCGTCTGCTGCATCTTCGGTTCACACAACGCTTTGTAACAGAGTCATATGTTTGGGATGTTTGCACTAGAAGCTAGATCAAAAATACTTTTGAGAGGTTTTGTGTTTTTTGCTGGATGTACGTTCGTTTTCATGTCCTACCTCTTGGATTTACGTCTGAACTTTGACTAGGCCGTCCAAACATATAAATATGCTTCAATTAGGACCATTCCGCTTTGGCTCTGGCTATGTCCTTTTTACTGGAAGTCAAATCAAGTCAAGTTTATTTGTGTGGCACATTTCAGCAACAAAGCAGTTCAAAGTGCTGCACATCATAAAAAGATAACGCAGTAACCAGTTATGAAACATGCAGTAAACAACTTCTCTTGTCTAATGTCATCCTCAGAATCATAAAGTAAATAAATCTGATATAATGATCAACGTTCCAGTTATTATGAATCAAAGGCAATTCTAAGCAGGTGGACTTTCATTTGCGCTAAATTTTAGATCGAGGTGTCAAAGTAAAGGAGTCTTTGATGCTTGTTAGTGATTTAAAAAAACATTTAGATTTTTATTTCCATATCAAAGCGTTCCACTATCATTCCCACCTCTCAGTTTTCCAAACCATTACGCATCACCGACTTAAAGAAAACAGCAGTTCAAACACGGGCACTGGAGTTGCTTTAAAGAAACTCGGTCACTTTCTCGCCGTGTTGGCTCGCAGCCCAGATGCCAGCAGCTTTAATAGTCCATAATAGCAGCTTTTGCTCCTGCGCGTGCATAGTTTCGGTGTTTTCTTGCCTCCTGTCTCAGCCTAGAGTTCAGTTTCAGAGGAATGAGCACGCCAAGTCATTCGGGGAATGTGGAAAAGAGTCTCAGTGTGTCAGAGAGTCTCATCTGGGACCGTAGCTGGACATGCCCTTGTCATGAAGCCAAGACTGTAAAGCAGACCACCTACTGAGTTAAGAACCTCGTGCATTCAGGTAGTAATTATTAAACCGTGCAGCAGAAGATGTAGAAAGGTTTGCTCTTATCTTCCAGAGAGCAGGAGCTTTGACACATTCTAGGCAGCAGTTCTCCTTCTGCTCCTCTCAGGATTATTTTGTCCATGCGCGAAGGCTGCATCAGTCAGAATCTAGACATTGGAGCCTCCGGCCGTGTACGCTGCGGACAGCCCGGCACACCTGTCTGGCTCTGCAGCCCTCAGGTTATTTCACATTCAGCCTCGGCCAATTTAATACAGTGTGTGCTGCACTTATTTTTTTTTTTCTTTTTTTTCCTGTGTCTTTTGCTTCTAGGAGAAAAACAAAAACTCCAAGCAAGTTGCTACCGTCATTTCAAAACACCTCTATCTTCTTTTTTCCATATTCTTTCCAATTGAAGCTGCTCAGCAGCTGCAAGGTTGTCAGTTGTATGTGTTTGGTGTTCGTATTTACCCAGTCGCATTTAAAAAAACAACACATGACTTTTCCATCCATGTCCAGATAAGAATAGTTGGGAATGTTGCTGATAGCGTTGGAGGGAAACGGAGTTTGAAAACAGGGATGAACAGCCAGAGTTAAAACTTGATCATATAAATGCAGACGCTGCACCAGAAAAGTAGGTCAGACTTTTGGAAGCATCTGCTGCACAGGATCAGATTTGAACCAGAAAGCTGTGAGTGACAGCTTGAGCCCAACAAGCCCAGTCTCTTCCTTTTTGACAGATCAGGACTGAAATAAGGTGCATATGAGTCTAACAAGCATACAGCTTGAGAAAAATAAGACATCAGATTTTAGAAAAGCTTTCACAGAAAGCAAACTGCATTTTGAGACACTTGTAACTTTGGAAAATGATCAATTCCAGCTGCCATTAGTGCAGCTGGAATTTATAATTTGCACTTATAAATTGAAGTTGCTCATAATGCCAAAAAAGGATGTAAATCACTTGCTTGTTGTTTTAGCAAAAAGAAAGATTTAATATATGTTAAAGTATTTTTAGATAATTTCTATTCTACATCAAACTAATGCAGATCATGCTGGAGAAACTCAAGAAGCCCTGTTTTTTACAATTAATAGAAAGTTTGACTTAGTTCTGTTCAGTTTAGTTTTTTTCTCATAAACCTGTTTATATAGAGTACGGTAGTTTTGTTTTTTTTTGCAAAGCAAAAATGACAAATAAAAAATGTAAAGCAAAAAAGACAAATAAAAAATATAACAAAAACGATTCAAATTTAGAAAAATAGAAAGAAAGCCAACGTTGTGAAGCAGTAGTTTTAACCCCTTCACCCACCAACGTTTCCGTGTTTCAGATCGGCGGTCATGTTTTTATATCAGACCAGGAGATAACCAGAGGAAACAGAAACATTTTCTTCATTTTCAAATGGTGGAAATTAGGAGATAGAAACTAACCAAGCCAATCGGGCCCCATTGTGGGAAGTAATTTTCTCCTAAAATCTAATAACAGCTTTTTGTCACTCTGGCAACAACCACCACCATCACAAGTTTGTGATGACAGGCCGCGAGTTTATTACACCGTCACTCTGACTCCTCGTTGCAGAATTGACTTCAAGCACGAACACTGTCTTCATCTCATATCCATCGTACTTTTCCAGAGTTTCACTAGGTCTGTTGTCTTTCTGTTTTTTCTCGTCGTTTTGGGAGCCAGTACGGTGGCCCAGTTGGTTTGGTTCTCAGTCTGGGGTTTTCATGTTCTCTGTATGTATGCATTGATTCTTACTGGGTACTCCAGCTTTCTCCCACAGCCCAAAAACATTAATTGGTTTCTCTAAATCGCCCTTTGGTATGATGGCGTGTGTGTGTGTGTGTGTGTGTGTGCGTGTGTGTGTGTGTTTGTCCTGTGTCTCTCTATGATGCACTGTAATGGACCGGCGACCTGTCCAGGGTTTTCCCCCGGACACTCATTCAATTACCACGGGAGAAAGTCCCTGGCAACTAAGTGGGTACAGATGATGGATGAGTAGATGTTTTTTTTCTTATCACTAAGTTGCATGTTTACTGGTGTGTTTCAGACGGTGCTTTTTAACCCATCTGTGTTTGACCTTAAGGTCACAAACAGATTCTCCTTCCAGATTTGCTGCTGCCATAGAGCAGAATTCAATACTTTGGATGGAGCATTTACGATGGAGCATTTAGTTCCTGAAGAAGCTAAGAACTCCCAGTCATCACTCTACAGCCCAAGGGTATTAAATATTTCTCTGAAATGTTGTTAGTTTTACACTCTGAGCTTCTTTTATCTGCTCAGTCTTTTCAGAAGTCTGAAGGATCATCAACATGTTTGGAATGTGAGAAGAGGCTTTGTTTGCATTTTGGTCAGCATTTAGTGTGATTGCTTGTTATTGTTGTATTGTGAACTTTGACCTTAACTGACACGATTAGGTCTGCAGCATTTTCCCCTGGATGAATTGCTGATGTGGTCGTTGAGTTCACATCAACGAGCCTCATCTGGGAAGATCCTGCATGGTTCCACGTTTTCACCGTGTCTCTGTGGTTCGCTGGTCACCCAAAAACCTTAGAAATGGCTCTTTGAGGTTTGCCAAACTTTAGGCTAGTGAACCTGGACCTGATGAAGGTCATAAGCCAAAACATGTGAGTCTGCTAATGGACTTGTTTCCTTGTACTTCTGGAGTTTTCACTTGACCAGATTTTTCACCCTCTCCATGCCGTGAAGTTGAGCCAGCAACTTTTGGCTCTCTTGTTAAACAAAACGCAAGTTTCTAAAAGCGATTAGTGTATTTAAGATTTAACAAGATGTGATATTCCTTTCTGTTCGTGCAGGGACAAGCTGGTTTGAAAAGCATTTTTCCCCTCACTACATGCAAATATTGTTTGAACTCTGTTATATAAACACACTTCAGTTTTGAATGATATTATTTTTTGAGGGGAGGAGGGCAGAAACACTTGTCTCAAAAAAAGTACAAAAACAGTGAAATTATTTTTCAAAGCTCTGTGTTTCCTTTCTTTCTTCAAAATAAAGGCTTCAGCCACGCATAACAGCAAAGCCCTTGGCAATCCAAAAACATGCAAGATCTAATTATACCTTTATAGTTGTTGATGATTCTGTAATTTCTGAGCAAACGTCATGAAAACAAACGAAAAGCCAGCCATTAGGCATCAGTGATTATACCGTCCCAAAGCTTCCTGGTGCCCGACAGGAACTTCAACCTTTGAAAAATGGATCATAAAAAGCAGTTAAATCATTTACTAAAACAGCAAAGCCACTCATGGCTTGAGCAAACATTAATTTAAAAAAGTAAACAAGGCAAATATTAGAGTCCATTTTTAGCAGTGGGGTAATACAGTGTTTGGTATTCTACTGCTTACACTGATAACTGCACTCAACAGATAGCAAACGATGGAAACGTTGAGATTCATGAGGTTTTTGTTTTGTACGTTTCCAGCCGACAGTGTGTATAAATGTCAGCTGCTGCTGCCACACAGGTTAGAAACTCCAATGACACAGGGGACGTTTCTACTGAAATTGTATTTCTTATTTCACCCACGCATGAGATAAAACACACAGAGCAGAAGTTAACCAAGCATTGCATCCGAATTGTAACTCAAGACGGAGTCTCATCATTCTTCAGCGCAACGACCTGGTCAGACTTCACTGGACCTCTTCCACAGGATGAAATGGAAAATTGTAAAATTATGTGGTATAATGCTGCTGACACCAGTTGTTCGTCTTGATATCTTTAATCCGATTAGGCATCTCTCCGCGGTTCGAGCCCAGTTTGGAGGACTCCATTGCGGTCTGTTCCTCCTAGCTGTGGTCAGCAGTGCAGAATTTCGAGGTTGTGTTTCTGATGGACTCAAATAAACCCAAATATTTCATTTTGTTTTATTGAAATTCCTTGCTGGCTCCAACATAATGAGCGCAGTTCAAACCCGCTGAATAGTTTGCTATAAATATATCTGTATTATCTTATTTTTTATAATGTGAAGGAGATGTAAGAGACTCATCGCCAAGCCTGTCACAATGAGCAACTCAGTAATTAATGATTAATAGAAATTAACTTGATCATTTCTGTCCTGATCATCAATATTTTTCAAGGGAAATACAGTGACAACATAAGTTATTTTTTGTTTCTGTGGTATGTGTGTACTTTTTACAGTTTCATTTATTATTGTTTTTGATTGTCGTGTTTTACTAAAATAATAGCCTTAGGAATTTTTTTTTTTTTTTGCCAAAAGTGATTTAGGCCAAAAAATAAAATAAAATAAAAATAAATCAACCCCTGATATATGCCAAAGTATCAGGGGCAAAAGTTTAAAAAAAAAAAATCCCTCTTGGTAAAAAATGACTTAGGCCATTATTTTAGGAAGGTGATGCTATTTAAAATGTCTTCCATTTCCAGTGCTAAATGTTCTTTACAAAGTTGCAGGTTATTGGTTTTTGAGTGGCTGAAATTGCATCATTATTCCATTATCAAGACACCGCTTGAAAAATATTTCAAAACAACAATATTATTGATAATCGCAATCATTTCTGGAACAATTTATTGATGTATTGCCCAGCAGTATTTATTATTATGGCGCAACAATTGCTAGTTTGTAAACACTTAATAGAAATGGTGTTAGCAGGTTGCTAGGCTTAGGAGGCTTTGTCTTTGTTGCATAGTGATTGTCTTGTGTAGCTTTGCTTGTTTTTTTCCTTTTTTTCTTAATAAATGTGTTTATTCCTGAAGCTAAATATAATTTATTCTGGCAACCTCTCTATAAATTGAACTTGTCTAAGATAAGGACTTCTGGCTAAACAAACAAGGAAATCTTAGAGCGTTACTTTTGATGCGAGGATCTGAGTTATATTTTTTGAACTCGGACATCTTATCTAAATAAACCAGGTCTCTATTGTCAGAAAACATCTCCTTCCTTTGAATCTCATTGCTTACAGACACCCTGAGTCTGTCTAAAACTACTGATTATGGGATTTTCAGGCTTTACTACCTGTTGAGCTCGTTATTAACATGGTAGCTTTCGCGACTTATGACAAAGCGCCATAATTGGATCAGGTTGTTCCAACAAGTTTTGTCAATGGCTCCTTTGTGTCCTTCCGAGTCACGGCGTGCATCTCCTGAATATCTGGCTGCCTCAGTGGAAAACTGAATTTGCAGGGAGTCGGGGTTAAAGGTCCCGAAGCTTTTGCGTTTACGTGCGAGATGGTCACCATTTTTCCAAGTCTGGAAGCGAACTGTTGCTGTTTGTCTGGCACTATAAGCGGGAATCCCCTCAGGAGGGTCAGGGTCAGGCTTGTTGCTTTCAGTCAGAAGCTGATGGATGCTCATGCTCACTGTCACCCAGGTGGACCTTGCATTGCGGCGTTCTGTGGGTGTGTAGGCCGGTACCATCATGGTGTCCCAGAAGGTTTTGACTACGTATTATTGTAGCCAATAATACGTAGTATGTGTAAACTTTTGGGTGACCCTTTTCTCGGCCTTCTCCATAGCCATGCTCACCTGTCTCTGTGGGCGAAAGCTGGAAGACAAATGAAGACGTTCATGACCCGACACAAAAGAGGATGTCCAACTTCAAACTTCTCTGATTGGAATTTTGGAAGAGTTTGTTTTGGCAAGAAATAAAGAAACCCATTAGTGCTCCATGAAAGTTTTTGTTGGTTTTCATTAATCCATTTAAGCCAACTCATATCTACAAAGCTTTGCAAGAGTTAGCATTCTCATGAAGTTCAAGTAAACAGACAAAGACAAGTTTGTATTTCAGAGGATGCAGGTTGAGTCACATTATTGATTAATTACTCAACCATAGACGCCAACAAAAGGCGAGATTCAGATTCATGAGGTGGTGGAAAGTTACCAGAACCTCACTGCTTATCACCCATCGATCAGAGCAAAATGAATCACAGACTTGTCTGTGTTCAAAGAGTTCTTTTTCCAACAAGTGATGCTACATGACATCATGTCTTGTCTCCGCAGACAGAGCTGGGCTCCTTAAATCCACATCTTGGTAATTAGTGGTCTAACGTGACCAAGTAAAACTGCGATTTTGCACGTGCACGCCAGTAGGTCGCACCACACTGTGAGGACACTCTGCTTCGTCTGACCAAACACGCTCAACCTGAGCTCCTGGAGAAAGTTGTGCGCCAGCAAAGGAACAAACTGTGAGATTTTCTTTTTGAAAGGATTTCCTATTAATGTTCGAGTTATAGGATTTGAATATTTCCTTTTGCACATTGTACACTCGTGTCAGTCGTATCAATTAATGTTCAAAGTGATAGAAATATATTGGTCTCTAATGTTATCGTTGCTCACATAAACTTGTTAATGATGTGAGAAGTTCAAACGCATCAGCCCTTTTTCATGTATCCTACAGTTTTTGCTAGATAACAAATTATTCTGAACATTTTAACTGAAAAGGTAATCCATGTAGTTTTCATGTCCTGCACATTTACGTTTGCTGTCCTGTTGGCAAGTCCGTTCCAGTCTCCAGTCTTCTGCATCCCTTTATTAATGAATTACAGCTCTTTATGAGCAACCCTTTGACAAAAATGTGGACGTTAAACACAGGTAGCCCTGGTTTTGGCTTAGATGGCTTTTATTTGAGAGTAGTTGGACAGAAAAGTGGGTAATGAAAGAGGGGGAAGAGATCCAGCAAAGGTGACCAGACTGGAAATCGAACTTGTGATTCCCAGTCTGCCTATGTGCTGCCTATGTGTGTTGTGTTCCACCCCAGAACACAACACACATAGGCAGCCCGGTCGGTACCGGATCTGTCCCTGGTGAAGCTTGCATCATGACGCCAGACGTAGGATATGAACGCGGCGTTCAACTTAATTGTTTCAAGTTAAAAATGTGTAACTTTTGAGTGAATTCAACACAAAAAGTAAGTCATCACTAAACCAAAAGAATTAAGTGAGATTAAAGTTAATAAGTCCATGACATGAACTGCAGCTCAATTACACTTTGTAGAGAGTGGTTCAAAATGGCCTCCTGTGAAGAGCGACACACCTGCTTGTCTTTTTCCAACTGAACTGCGTTCAGACCTTGAGGCTCGTGGAAATACTTTCTGTGCAATCTAATCTTCAGCTCTTTTGACATTAATTTCCAATTAAATAGAAGTTAGATGATCGACTAGTTTTACGTTCTTTCTCCGGAAACAGTTAAGAGCTTCATTGGCTTTTGTGTGTTTGTGACTATTTTCTTCCTTGGAATCTTCAGTCATTTCATCTTCACTGTTCTACCAAGGGTGTACATTTCTCCTTTCATCTTCTTCACTACTAGGAAGTCTGCCAGTGCGCTTCAAGGCAGCCCACACAACTATGTTCCCACCTTTGGTTTGGTGTTTCTGGGGTAAAGTACAGAGCCACTCTTCCTTCAAACATAGTGTGTGCAATGACGTCCAAAGCTTTCAGTTTTGGTTTCATCTGAGCAGACCAGGTTTTCACAGTTTTTCACTGGTTTGTCCAAGTCTTCTGCAGCTGATTATAAAGAAAGGTTCAACTTCCTTTCTTTTTAAAAGTCTGCATGAAGGTCATTGCAGTTGAGTTATTTCTTTGTTTACTTGAGGAAAAATAGAGCTGCGATTTCATTGACTTTCTCATAGTCTCCCTAGCTGTTGGACAAGTTCTCTGGCTTTTCTTCTGACTGCCAGAAAGTTTTTAAGAGGAGGATTTAGTGAAATTATGTTCTTTCCCCTTCCTGATTGAGGCTTGAACTGTTCAGATATTTTAAAGACGTTTTGATTTTCATGTGGTTCAGAGAAATATTTTAGGCATGAGGAAACGTAAGGCTGTCAGTTAATATTTAGCCAGCTGGTGCCGATTTGCACATATGAATGTTTTCTAAAAATAACTGTAAAATGATGTTTTAGCCAAATCAACCCTCTCTGTCAGTCAGACTTGTTGCAAACTGAGTAAAGAATATATTTTTGGGGATTTAAAAAAAAAAAATTTGACTTCATAATAAAACACTTCTTCTTCTCTGGTGGCTATTTACCACAGAGTCATGGATGATGGAATTACTTTATCAGAGGTGCCTTTAATCACAGTTGGATTAATCTATTGGCTGTGGCTGGGTGTGTGTGTGTGTGCGTGTGTGTGCGTGCGTGTGCGTGCGCGTGTGCGTGCGTGCGTGCGTGCGTGCGTGCGTGTGTGTGTGTGTGTTTTAAACAAAACGCAACCTTTGATCCGAATAGTGAGGGAAAAAATATAGCCTAGAGTCAAGCTCGGAAGTGGTTTGTGGGGCATGAACAGAATATGAATTATAATTCTGAGCTAAAAATAAAAATCTGCAGGTAAGTTGCTAAATGTCATTGACAACCAAATATATAAGGATTTCTTTAAGCAGGGGTTTCTTTTTATCTTGCAATAATACTTTAGAGTCTGATCGTCAGACATAAGCAAACACATTATAATCCGTTTTAACTACGTAGAGGACTAACGTGATCATCCTCCTCTTACATGTTGCCTCTTTAAAACGCTGTTAGTGAAATTCTCCCAAACGTCTGCAAAGTAAACAGAGCAGACCTTTACCTCCTCATAAAGAGCATTATCTCCTGCATTGAATCCGTTTGTTTCAACATCCTCCCCTCCGTCCTGGGAACCGTGAAACGCGCTTTAATTATGTGATTACATAACATTTTGCTGTGTCAAGGAGCAGAACCAGCAGCGGGTTCGGGCCTCCTCACGTGATCCGCTTCTTCAAAGGATTGTTCGAGATGAAAATGTGAAAAATCGAGAAGTGCTCCTCCTGCGCCTGATGCTGTTAACGACGTGTCAGAAGGCCGTTCGTTAACTTCCCTTCGCCAGACATGGCGTCTTGGATCAGCCTGGTGAAATTACAGGGGATGAAACTATGGCAGCAAAGTCCATAACAGTCACAAATAACAGCCTGGTGTGACAAGCAAAATTACACGTCTTTGGAGTAAAATTTTAATGGCGTGATATAATTGTATCAATGCGAGGAATGTGCAGTTTAGCTCGATGCTTTCATGTCTTGGTGGTGAAGCTTACCGTGAAATTTTGTGATCGTTTGATCAAATAAGAAGAATGGCTAATTCTGCCTGTAAGACGGGGCTGGTTTACGATGGACTTAGAGTTAGTGCAGGATTGAGAGAAGACTCATTCACTTAGATTGCGGCATATAAATCATTTTGCCTCTGTAATATATTGTAAATAACTCAGCTTTGATCTCAAGGTTACAGACGGTAGCTGCAGTTAAGCAAAGTTTGCATAACGCTGAAAACAGAGCAGGATTACAGCGTAAGCAGCGGCTGATCACCTGCAGACACCTTTAAGATTGGGTCATTATGCAGCCGTGGTATGGATGTATTTATATGGCTCAGTGGCTGCACTGTATGAGTGGATGATTGGAAGTCGTTCCCACACCCTCTCAGGTGTCCTGTGCTCGGGGCAGCCTGGCACAGGTAAGCACATAAAGGTTTTCTTTGTGTGCAGCCGGGAACAGGTAACCATTTGTGCCAGCCCTGCAATGTGCATCTGCGTGCGCTCGCGCGTGTGTGTATGTGTGTGTCTTTCTGAAACAAAGACGGATAGGATTTTCTGGCCGGCCTACCCCACAAGAGCAGGTGTGGCTTTTCAGCGGCTTCGTGTTCGCCGAATGTGGCACAAGTGCGCTTGGTAAACAGAAAGATAAACTGTGATTTCCACCCTGCGATTCTCAAGACATCGAGCAGCACATGTAGACAGATGTGCTTTGAGAAACAAGCGTTTAAGTATGCTTTTGTGCTCTTCAGAATCACCGTGTGAGTGTATTTCGCAAGTGCAAAAGAGATGTAATCTAATACTCATAAAGGCAAAAGAAAAGGAAACAATCATAGTTTGCTAATATTTGTGGCCTTTGAACATGAATATGAACGGCAAATGATAAATGACCTGTATGGTTTAATATCTCTCAGGTGCATGCTGACAGGATCAAATAGTTGAAAGATAAAAAGTTAAAAATTAACATTTCGGTCGGCCTTTTTGTCTTAAAGTGCTCACTGTACACTGTTCACTCTGTTTGAAGCAACTGCAAAGTGAAATTAAAAGGAACATGATTTCTTCTGTGCAGCTCTTTTGAAATGACAGGTTTACCAAGGAATACATTATAAAATCAGTAGATTGAACTACATGAAGCTTTATGAAAGATTTCTGACTTTGTTGTGTTGGGTTGAGCAAGTTAGAGTCCACTGCATGTTGTAAATTGAACTAAACATGGACTAATATGAGGACAAAAACTATGTTTTGTTGGTCACACACGACTAAAGACTCATTCATACTCACAAAATGTTAAAATTGCACATACATATTTAAAATGTTTCACACACATTCAATTTCTCTCACACACAAAACATACTAACATTTTGCATATTCACTATTGAAATACCCACAAAGCATACAGATAGACTATTCTGAATGATAGGTTGAAAATGTATGTGTGTGTGAACTAACACTAGGCTGAATGAATGAATGAATGAATGAATGAATGAATGAATGAATGAATGAATGAATGAATGAATGAATGAATG
>VMRN01000064.1:2025438-2129020 GCA_010277015.1 Poeciliopsis turrubarensis
ATGGATGGATGGATGGATGGATGGATGGATGGATGGATGGATGGATGTTATGACACGTTATGCCATCACACAGTTGTTTCAGAGGTTTTCACTGCTCATCTATGATGCAAAATCTTTTCCAGCACAACTCAAAACTGTTGTGATGCATTGAGAACAAGTGACTGAGGAGGTACAGTGAACTCAGTGTCATGTTAAAAAAAAATCAGCTTGGGAAGATTTCAGCTTTATCCTGCTGGAAGAAGGCATCAGAAGATGGGTACAGTGTCAGAAAGGGATCAAGGTGGTCAGCAACAGCTCTCAGAAAAAGGCTCAATTTGTACAATTTGGTCCAAAGTGTGCAAACTACCGCTCTGAACCATTCCTCGGAATCCAATTTGGATCAGTGCTTTCATGGGAATTTAGCATTGTCCTTTCTTCTTGAACCAGGCAAAGTTTTTTAGGAGTCTGTCACCATCTAATGTTGGTGAACTTGTGTGAATTGTTGTCCGTTTCTCGCTAACAAGAGAGCCACATGGTTTATCTATGTAGGGCTCAATCTATTTGCATAGAATCATTCAACTGCTGCGACTGACTCAAGTTTGATACGTTTCTTCACATGTTCAACGTTTTGTCTTTATTGGCTGTAGATAAGCATAACTCTAGACATCGCAGCTCAGGAGGCTCTAGCGACAGCGGCACCTACAGTCCTGTTGGAACTGGGCTTCCGCTGCCCGGTGGCGACAACGGGACGTCTTCTTCTCATCGGTGGAGCACTAAACTTGGGTAACGAAAATCCAATGTGAGAATACGTTTTTCAGTGACTCTGTGCAGTTTAAATAAAATCTGTCGGTGTGGTTTCACAGAATGCGAAAGAAATCCGTAGAGGAAGACGTGAGCATACCTTCATCATTTCCCACTTCAAATCGCCTGTCACGTTTTTTGCCAAGCTGTAAGTTTGCCTAAGTTTGCCTGTCTTGCCATCTGTTATTCATGTAACAAAAAATTTCTCCTACAAACATTTTGGATTTTGCAGCGATCCTCTACCAGGAGTACAGCGATGTGGCAATCAACCGAGAGATCCAGAGGCAACAAGGGAAGGATCCAGGGACAGAGGAGGAGGGACTCAGAGATGAAGGCTCAGATGGAACTCCATCTCCCTCAAATCTTTCTCCATCCAGCTCGTTTCGCTCTTCTAGAGGCTCTGCATTCGCACTGTGGCAGGACATACCTGATGTGCGAACGAGCGGTCAGTTAGACACCTTCAGCAACGAGGAGAGAAAACTGCAGGAGGTGACGAAACGTCAGGCTTGCCTTTCCTTCGCGGTTTGTTTCATCCCTTCTGTGACTTCTTCGATTCTTTGTGTTTTCCCCCTTCAGGCAAAGTTTGAGCTGGTAACTTCTGAGGCGTCATACATTCGTAGCCTGACGATTGCAGTGGACCATTTCATGTTGTCTCAGGAGCTCACCGAGTGTCTTGGGGCTCAGGAGAAGCAGTGGCTCTTTTCCAAGCTGCCTGAAGTCAAAGATGTCAGTGAGAGGTGAAGAGATCTGCAGCTGATTGCCTCCCTTGCACTCAGACTCTATGTTTTAACACTTTCAGCTGTCATTCCTCACTCACTGAGAGCGTTCTCTCCTCCGTCGCTGTCTGCAGGTTCCTTCAGGACCTGGAGCACAGGCTGGAGAAAGACATTCTCCGTTTTGACGTGTGTGACATAGTCCTGGATCACTGCCCGGCTCTGAGAAGGGTCTATTTGCCTTACGTAACCAACCAGGCTTATCAGGAGCAGACATACCAGCGGTTGCTGTGAGTAATTGTTTTTGGTTTATGTTCAGTCGATCTGCTTCAGATCTGAGTACGCACTCTTGGTGCAGCCTGTGCTTCTTGGTTGCTTTTGTGCAGAAGCTCGAAGCCAAACCTTCAGCTGTCCAAACACAATAACAGAGAAGCTTGCAAGAGTATTCATCCCTCTTGAATTTCTTTATTTTTCTCACCACAAACATCAATGTCTTTATTGAGATTTTACATGCAAGACCACTAGAAAGTAGGGCATGATTGTAAATACATATTTTTCAGACCTGAAATGAATTCATATCTCACATCACCCATAAACTCTGACCAACTTTCCTCTCTCTATAAAGAAATGTATCCTCACAACATAATCCTGCATCACCCAGGATTCATGGTGGGAATGGTGTGCTTCATAACTTTTATTATACTGTAACAAAAAGTGGAGCTTTGGTCTCATCTGGCCAGAGTTCCACCCTCTCCTTGTTTGCTTTGTCTGTTGTGTGGCTCGTGGCAAACTCCATGCAGGATTTTTTTCATGGTTTTTCCTTTATCAACAGTTTCATCTTGCAACTCCTCTGAAAGCATGCATATTTAGTTTTCTCTTGTAGTTGTAGGAATGGGAACGTCACAGCATTCTGGGCGCCAAATTGCGGCAAATTGCGAACACATTTGGTTGTCTTAGAGGCTTTAATGTGTCGTTCTCAAGCTTTCAGATTCAGAACAACATAATAATTGTGACACATGTGATTCAAGCTGTTTGAACCAATCAAATGAAACAATACAACCCTGTTCATCCCTGATTACTACGTACATGCAATTAGAAACCTGAAGACGCCTCATGACCCCCATACTTTTGGAATGAGTGCATTAATGTCCTCTGGTGTTGCAAACTCCAACTTTATCTACTCAGGTGCAATTTCTCACCTGCATGACTTAACTTGCAGGCGGCCTTTCTTGGCTGAGTTAAACTATTTTTTTCTCTCTCAGGAGTAAAAACAGCTGGCATTTTGATCCACCAAAAAAGTGATTCAGAGTTTCATTTGTAAATGCCCTCTCAGGCAGGAAAATCCTCGCTTCCCTGGCATCCTGGCTCGCCTGGAGGAGGACCCCATCTGCCAAAGGCTGCCCCTGACCTCCTTTTTAATCCTCCCGTTTCAGAGGATCACACGACTCAAAATGTTGGTGGAGGTATGACTTTGAACTTTCACAGCAGGGATCCTGTTCACCCTCGAAACACTCTGTAAACGGGGTCAAATTTAGACTGACTGACGTTTTAGTGGAAACCATGTTCTTTCCGTCCAACTTTGTGAAGCAGAAGTCCAGCTTACCCTTGGGCTTGCCTTCTTACACCATCTTTGCTTTTCAGAACATCTTAAAGAGGACAACACCAGGCTCCAGAGATGAGGACACGGCAACAAAGGCTTTCAACGAGCTAAAAAAGGTGGTGACCGTCGCCTCTAACCACCAGAAGACCGGTGTCATCGCAGATGAGGTGTAGCAGTAATAACAGTGTTGGTGTGTGCCTCCTTAGATCATCAAAGAGTGCAATTCCAGCGTGCAGTCTATGAAGAGGATGGAGGAACTCATCCACCTCAACAAGAAAATCAACTTTGAGGGCAAAGCAAGTTACTTCTGTGGATTATTCTTGTTGTTTTTAGCCGCTTTGGCTCGATTCACCCAATTAGCCGACCCATTCTGAGACTGCTTTTCTTCCCGTGCAGATCTTTCCTCTCATCTCCCAGTCCCGCTGGCTGGTGAAGCACGGTGAACTCCTGGAAGTGGACACCCAGATGATGAGCATTTCGGGATCAAAACTCAAGCTGCCCACCAAGCCAGTGTACCTCCACCTGTTTAACGACTGCCTGCTGCTGTCCAGGAGGAAGGAGTAAGCATTAAACTTTCATTTGACTGCCTGTTTGGTACAGAGATTGTATCCCATGTTTCTTTGAAACATGTTGCTTTTATAGTTTTTATCTAATGTGTAACAGCAAGGATTTGTTTGTTGCATGTCCCAAAGGATGCAAATTTTCTGTTGTCCCCTAAATGAATGAATAGAAAGAATGGAGGCTGCCGGTGGTTTAACTTATCATGCATCACGTGGTTTCATGTTTAATAAACATGTTTATTTTCAATAAACAGTTTTTTAGGTTACTGCACTGGAATTATAATTACTCATATTAAAAAAAAAAAACATTTGTATTAAAGTGAGACATTAGGCTTAGATATCAATTGCAAAGCCTCGTCTGTTTTTTGTTGCAGTACGTGGAAGTTCATGGTATTTGTGCACGCTAAGATCGGAGAGCTGAAAGTGAAGGATCTCAGCCAGAAGCTGCAAGGAATCTCAGGCTTCATCTTCCATCTGCAGCTGTGTGAAGGCCAGCAGCTCAAACATCAGATCCTTCTCAAATCACACACAGAGTAAGTCGAACAAACAAAGAATCGTTCTCTCATCATCTCTGCTCAGGGTCGTTTTTAGTGAACTGTTCCTTTTGGTTCTGTCTGCCAAGGAGCGGCAAGCAGAGATGGATCACAGCAATGTTTCCATCTGATCCGTTTGAAGACATTGAGCAGGCCAGTGAAAACGATGGTAGGTAGAGATGTTTATTTGTGCAGCATATCAATGTATTTGCGCCAAGATGGGTTTTTTTTTTTCCCCTTATTTTTATTTTTATGTGTTTTATTGCAGACATATCCCAGGTGCAGTGCATTAAAAGCTATCAAGCCCAAGAGCACGATGAGTTAACTTTGGAAAAAGCTGACATTCTTCATGCTAAAACCATTACAAGTGATGGTAAGAGTCTTGAGTCAGTTTTTTTTTGCCTTGTAAAAGTACTTGTAGCTTTTGAATTTTTTTTTTTTCCTTCACATTTTGTCACGTGAAAACCAAAACCGTCAAAGAATTTTTAAAAAAATCATACTAACACAAACCAACAGAAAACAAACATCAGATCCTTGGCTTAAAAATAATACTTGATTTCAACATTTTTACATGTGAAACGTGTCGTGTGCATTTACTGAGAAAAACGTCTGGAACAAAATTCTTTCCACAATCACCTAATTAATAAAGGTTGTTGTAAATAACACCAGAATTGACCTTATTAGAGAATGAACACAGCAATGTGAAACACGGTGTTCATCGTATCAAAGTAGGTCAGAATTAATGGGAGGACAAAAAAACCTTGTAGATGCTGCAAATAAGTTCTGATGTAGTGCCATAGTGTGTAGAAATAATGTGACAAAACGTGCAAAAGTGGAAAGGATAAGATATGAACTCGCATTCCAACCTCCTCGTGGATGTTAGTGAAAGCATTCTAAAATGTCTAAATGTGCGACGCCTGGATGCTTGATGTGTAGATGCTGATGTGTCTCTGCAGGCTGGGTGGAGGGCATCAGGCTGTCAGATGGGGAGCGGGGCTGGTTCCCCAAAACCTACGTGGAGGAAATCACAAGTCGGAGCGCTCGCCTCCGCAACCTCAGAGAAAACATCCGCATCAAATGTGTCACACAGAAACTGAAAGGGGAGGACTGAGCGAGCGTTCACTGTAAAGCTGCCGTCCAGATGCTCGCTTTCATTTAGGATGAATGTCTGGAGTTCTTACAGTCAGCGGGTGCTGAAATAAGACTTGTTTTTCCTTCTAACAAGTTAAAAAGACAGCAAAAAATATTCATTTTTACGTCACATCTTCAGCTTGAAAAACGTTTCACCTGTGTAAGCCTGTAAGAAAGAAACAATTCGAAGCTCAAATTATTTATTTTTATGAAAACACTTTCACGATTCTATCAGTTTGGCGAAAACAACTTTGAAACAAGGATTTAACCCTGAAACAAAATTGTCTGCAATTTCTCCAGCTGAATATGTCTTCAGATTGTCCCACGCAGTCACAGGACTGCAGATTGTGGAAGACACACAGGATCAACTCAAGTCATCAGATATTTGCTGCTGAAATGCCTCAGGACTCAGGCTTTAGGCATCGCCTCTTCTCTTCACAAGGCCTTAAAACTCTGCTCTGTCGTCTGCATGCAACCAGACCTTGAGCGGAACGTCAGATAAATTGATTTCTCAGGAGAGTTTCTGTATTTAAAACCATCAAACCAACACTGAGACAGCGGGAAATGCTTAAGTCACCTCTTTCTAGGCTTTCATACCAGAAAGCCGTATTTGACTGGACTCTTTCACTGATCATAAATGAATGAGCAGGTGATGAAGGCCTGTCTTATCTCAAACAAAATAGTTTTGAATTCATCAAAGTGTAGAAAATAGTATTTTATTACTCCATATGGCTGTTAAAGAGTAACAAAAGTCAACTAAAAAACAGTTGACTTTTCTAAAACGCTACAAGAAAGTCCAACTCCTTTCAACTGGAACCAAAGGAAATATGTTTTGGCCCGAGTCATTTTGCAAACTACTGTTTTTCTATTTACAAAACATGAATCCTGAGACAATGCATCTCCCTGTGTGGAAAGCAATAATTTTCTGTTCAAACTGTTCCATCAAAATCTGTAATTTAGTTGAGTCCTGAGGCGGATGTATTTCTGAAAAACACGAGCAGTTTTTTTTTTTTTCTTTTTTTTTTGTTTTTGTTTTTTTCAGTAAGTTTCAAACACTTCATCCTTCCGTTGTAAATTGTAGCCACATTTTTACTGCTGAAAATAAAAACACAAACAATGATGCACTATTTACTACTGACAAAACGACCTCCTGTGTGGGATATTTGCTGTTTTTTAAGAATTTGTGAACTGACCAGAAACCGGCAGACCTTTTTACATTTGTTTAGTGTATATAAGGAAAATATACTTTTCATATTTGCTATGAAAAGTGAACAAACATATTCAGCTCCACTCAAACCTTGACATACACTCACCAGCATACATGTCGCATCGCTTTAGGGATTTTCATGATTTGGCCAAGAACTGATTATACTGCCAGCAACACAGCAGCGTTTTCCCAACCCTGGTCCTCAAGGCACACTGACCTGCTGGCTTTAGATGTTTCTCTTCAGCACATCCCTTTCAGATGATTATAATTAAGCCTGTTAATCAGCGATCTATCGAAATTCTGTGTGCTGAAGCAGGGAAACGCCTAAAACATGCAGAGCATTGTGCCTTGGGCTGAAAAACACTGATATACAGAACAACCTAACCACTGAAGTCCGTGCTTCGGAGTAGCAAGGAAAAGTGTTTAAAGTAAGTGGGGCCTGACTCGTCCGCCGATGGACCAGAAGAGCATTGTGGGATACGTAGTGCAAGCATCGCATGCACTTTTTTACATGCAATGCTTGTAATTTCGCTCCCTGGTCAAACTGACTCTACTGGACCAATCATGTGAATTCCTAAAATAACACGACATTTATGCTCATGAGGTGTGGTTCTAAACTGATTCCATTTACAAACGTGTGTGAAAAATGTTAATTTTACTTTCACAGATGCCCAAGTAAAAAATGTGTGCGCTACAGACCTGCTCCTCTCTGACCTCTGACCCGGCTGTAAGTCAGTGTTTCTCCACTGTAGCTCCTTTCAGTCAGCATTATTTGATACGCAGCCCAGTGGGACTGAGCTGAGACCTGTTTATGGACCACAATAATCCACTTTTCCAGTGGCACATGAAATGTTTCGGACTTCCTGTCAAATAGCTGTGTGTTGTAATTTAAACTGTTGCTGTTGTGGCATATGTATTTATGTTCCCCCAGATTCTGATGTACATGTATTTTACTGTAGATGGCGTTGTGTATAAAGAGTTAGAACTTGGCTTGTTCTCTTTGTGTGACTGTAATTTATGTGCAGAGACATTCGAATCTGAATCGTTTCCACCGGTGCTTTTGGTTTTTTACCCTGATATCAATATGATGCCATCATACACTGGAGTTCTGAACACTACTGTAAATGTTTCAACCCTCAGATAAACACTGGTACTTGTTTAATGCTCAGTAAGCGAGTCTTTCTTTGAAAACTGTTTATTAGTAAAGTTCTACATTCATAAATGTACATTTTGTTCAGCCCCGGCTTTCTGCTCTACATATTTACCATCTCTCCTCTTAAACCAGGTCATGACCTGCTTTCAGTCTGGTCACACGTGAAATAGAGCAGACTTTCTTATCCGGTACTTACAAATAATCAACTCGGCGATTTATATCTAAATTAGGAAAAGAGCGTTCCACCCTTATTCTGGCAAGTAATAAATACTTTATCTAAAAGCTGATTTGGATTTATATTGAACAGTCCGGTTTTGAAGATTTTCCTGAGACCTGCAGGTCAGCTCCTGCCGTTGATGTGACACTGGTCGGCTGCTAAAATCGGCTCCTGCGACTCCTTCCTGTTCCTCTGCAGCTTTGGCATCAAGGGAGGCGGCGGCTGACTCATGATAATGTGGCTGTCTCTGTCTGGCTGTGGATCGAAGAGAAAAAAAACAGCTCGGTCAAAGTGAACTGTCAATATTCCTGGGAAAATATAAGAAGGAGACGTTAACCAGGAAAGTGCGAGGAATACTATTTATGTAACACAACAGTCTGCCTTTAACCCTTCTTTAGTGCTGACAATGTACAGAAATCAAAATTTTGACAGCAAGTATATGTTAAATAACACAAGAACAAAGTTCTGGGCCTTAATTTAAGTTCTTATCTTTTCATTGGTTTTTAAGATCTTATCTTTGAATAATTTATAGTTATTGTCTTTTTATTATTTTATATTATTTATGTGCTGCGTGAAACTTCTGCCCTTATCGTGTTTTTCCTCTTCTTTTTCCCGCCCCTTTCTCTTTGGCTGCAGCACATTTCTCATTGCTGCGCACATCTGTGCATGTGACAAGTACAGCTAATCGAATCTAAGGATAAATTAGTCGAACCTGCTGCAGATGAAAAATCCAGGCCTGGTAATCCTCCACACAGGTGCAGGAGACCTGCAGCGTCTCCAGCAGCTCCCCTGCAGCCAAAAACACAGCCGTTTCTATAAAGTCAGTCAGTGCGTTTGCTTTTCCCCCATTTGGGCAAAATGGTAAAAAAAAAAAAAAAAAAAAAAAAAGAGGAATGTTTCTTCTTAAAAAAAAGGAAGACAGGAAAACATTTTCTGACGCGTTTACCTCTTAGTTCAAACTCTAAGCGTCCAGGAAGTGCAGAGCGCTCCACTGCCTGGAAGCTCTGTCTGGCCAACCTGCCCTGTTACAGGCAATATGAAAAACACAAAGAAGGAATTTGTGCATTTCATTAATTATACCACGGTACATTTCTTGATTGATTTAAAACACATTTTGAGGAAAACACATGTAGCGGGTTCGATTGGGAAGCTCTTCCCCCAAACTGGTGTCATAAAACATCAAATGCTGTAATGATTATTTTCACACAAATCTGTCTCGTGGTGGTGCAGGAGCTGTTATTATGGATTTTCCTCTCAGAGTCATTATGCCGTACCTCATATTTTATATGCAGCCTCTTACTGTCCACAGAAAGTAGCAGGAGATCTTGAGGAAAGAGAATCATCAGTCTTTCTTGGAGACCCTGCAAGACCACAATTATCAACTAAAAACTCCCTAAAACGATGTATTTCATAGTTTATAATGATCTCAAGCTTGCAATTTTACTGCATTGTTGCCTTGGTGCCTCTTGGACACTAAATGAAAACAGATGTTGATGTAAAGTGAATGCCTTCTCTATATTTTTCAACATCCTCCTCTGAACGAGGTTCATCAGTGAATGATATACGATTAGTCGCATCGTGTGCAGCAGCTGGGAATGCGCTTATGATGCCGTCCTGTAAATAAAATCAGAAAGCCCGACTACCTGTCTTTGAGTGTTGATGATGTGAACAATAGAGATGTGTCCAGGCTGACCCATGTGGTGTATGGGTGAGCCCTCCCAGTTCCATATAGGAGCCTGCAGTAGATGTTTCTTCAGCTCCTCTCTTTTCCAGTTTTCATCGCAAGGCAGCTGGCGAACAAAGACACGAGCACGATATCAGCCGCGCCACTCCAGCCATCCTCAGCTGGATCCAGATGTGCAACAGATGTGAAAACATTACGAGATAAGAAAGAGCACACTGGGAGGGACTCATGGGTTGCATCATGGACTCATATCTCCGGTCTTCTATGTGCTGAATCCATCTCTGTGACTCTACTGCACTGGCACAGGCGAACACCTTGGAGTCCATCATGGCACCTGGATAAACACAGAAAGAACTGGGTGAATTTACACCCAAGCGCCAAATCTTCGCTGAGATAAAGAATTTCCACTCACTGGTGATTTCAAACATGTGTGTTGGACGTGACGCATCCAGCTGCAGGGATAGGCTTCGAACAGACAGGCCAGAAACAGGAAGTAAACCCTGCCGGATAAAAAAAAAAAAACACAAAACCTTTGAGTGACAGACATCACGCTACAAGCTTTGAGTGAAATCTTTCAGCAAACCGAGGCTGCGTTCACACTGCACCCTGAAGTGACCCAATTCCGATTTTTTTTTTTTTTTTTTTTTGTCCAATCGGATTTATTTTGCTGTGTCCGTTCACGCTTGTATGCAATCTGTATGTGTTCTCCAGTTTGAACTGCAATCGACCTTAAAGGGTCCTGCATGCGCAGTCGAGGGTGCAATAACGTTACACATAGAGAGCGCGCTAAGTGTTTTGCCCACCGCCATGCAGAAGAAGTGGTGCTCAGTGTTTGCAGAAGTAAACATGGACGCTAACTGTGGTGGACCGCTTACGATTTTGAAGTTGTTGTCCGACCAGAGCAGAATATTGGCGTTTGTCGAGTATCGGTGGCGTTCAGGTCGGATGAGTGTGACCTGCACGTGAGGTCACATTTGAATCGGATACGTATCGGATGTCCAAGTGGTCTGGGTCGCATTCGAAAAAAAAAAAAAAAATCCGACTTGTGTTGTTCAGACTGTCAGATACAGGCTGCGTCACGTCACAAAAATTGGAGTTGGATCACTTCAGAATGCGGTGTGAACGCAGACTAATAGGGTGAGTTAAATGGATGGATAAAAAAAAAAAAAAAAACCCGACAGATTGGAATACAGTACCTCGTAAATGAAGTCTTCTTGGGAGTGATCCAGAGAGAGGATTAAAAGGTGGAAAGAGAACAACAACAAGAACCGTTCACTTTGTTCCTGTGAACACACAGCAGAGGGTTTTGTTCTTGGTTGTGCCATTGAGAGAAAATGTTCTGCCTCAGTGGCAAGCAATAAAGTAACCGCACTGCAATGACTATTTAGTCAAAAAAAAAAACAACTTTGAATTTAGTATGTAAATCTGTTCATTAAAATAACAAACAGTAAACACAGTCAAATTAATATGAAAGTAGAAACTAATCACTGCAACTTTTACAACCCTTGACTGACGCTTAGATTATATGAAATTAAATATATATATATATTTTTATAGCATGATTAAGTGTGTCCAGGAACTTTTAAATAGTTACTTCCTGTTTAGCTATGTTATAAATATGATGTGACGCAGAGGTGCATTTCTATTAACTCCTCAACAAAATGGAAAAGTTAAGAAAACATGGCATTATTGATCCTCATTAATCACAAAATTGCTAAAAGAAAGTTGATCTTGCCTATTTCTACCAGAATGTTAGTTCAAAAGTTTAAAACCGATGGAAATATGTCAAAAGAGCCTGAATGCCATCATTCACAGGGAAGAGGCTGATAAAATAAAGGAAAAAATTAGACTGTGTTGCTGTAATAAAACATTTTTGACTTCATCTGTTTATTTTACCAAAGTTTAAAAGGAGTGTAACTATGTGCAGAAGCAGCACTTATTTTGTAAAGCAAGGACTTTATTTGAAGAATCCCCAGTACCTTCCTAACATTTTTTCCATTTTACCTCTGAATAGTTGTTGTAGAAAGACACCACAGAGGAGTGGATGACCTCTCCATAAACATGAGCAGGTTGGCCCTCCCAGCCCCTGATGGGCTGCTGAGAGTAAATCCTGTGGTGGAGCTCATCTCTGGTCCTGCCCCACAGCACCACCTGCAGGCACAAGAAAGTATGACTGCACACCGTTCTTTCATATATATATATTTTTTATTTAGGAATTACAGGAGCCAACATTCTCATCTTCTCATCTTTAAAGCTTTCCGAAAACTGTAAAAAAAAAGTTTTCTTTGCACTTTGGCTCTTTTTTTCCCCCCTCCACATTTTCAGCCTTGAATTTTTGAATTTTTAACGTCTTTAAAATAGTGCTGTTGTTTGTCTGAACTATGACCTTTTCAAGCAGAAAAGTGTCCTGCAGTGCTGTGTTACACACAGAGGCAGATGTTCAATGGCTCTCCACTCAGGGTGTCATGACCTGCAGGAGGCCATGACCAAAAAAAACTTAAAAATCATAACAGCTCAAGCGAGTTTTTTTTTGTTTGTTTGTTTTTTTGTTTTGCCTACATGTCTGAAGAATTTTCCAAAGGATCACTAAACAAAGAACTAAAAAAAAAAAAAAAAAACCCTACTTTTAAAGAATTACGACTAACCTGTTCTATAAACACAATTTTGTCTGGACTCAATATGAATGAAAAAGCAGCCAAAGAAAATTCCAGCAGACTTTTAGGGACTGTGAACAATTGTTAATCAAAGCTGTCTTTAAAAATAAAAATAAAAAAATAAACAAAATAAACGTTGCTCTTTGCATGTTCAATATCAAAAGTAAAGGTTGAGAGAAAAAATGTGTCACTGATGTCTAGTTTTTTTTTATATCTTAGGTAAAAGAAAAATAACTAAAAATCTGTTTTATCTTGTTTTCTTGCAGAGTGAATCATACATGCGTGAGTGTGAGAAAATGGAAATTGTTTGTCTGCCTGATATTTGCGGAGCCACCTCTGCACTCTCACTTTAAAGGCTTTATATCTGCAGTGGGGTTTGTGGCTTTACTCTGACCTCCTGTTCCAGGTGTCGCACTGAGGCTTTGCATGGCAGCTGTGGTTCCAGCTGCTGCTCATCTCTGCTGTTCCTCACCGACAGCTGAACTCTGTTCTCGCTCAGACTCCATATTCTGAAAACACACACACACACACACACGCACGCAGACATGACACATCGTGTGTCAGGGGTCAGTGATGAACTTGCTGCATCAAGTAAAGTGACCGCGGCTCCGCTGCTTTGGACACCGTGTGAATGTTTAATTAATTCATAATGGCTCTTGAGTGTCAGAAATGCAACAAAACTGTGAATTTGCCGAGGCTTTTTTGTCTCGCAAAATATGCTCTGTCCAGCCGGTAACAGCCTTTGTCAACAATATGAAGCTAACATAAGGAGCAACAGTATTAAAACCCAGCGCTAACAACATGTCTGCATCCCCCCAGCCTAGACTAATCAGATTACAGAGATCAGAGGGGAGACAGACGTGCTGCTTATCTATTCCTGCAACAATTTGGAGTTTTTATCCTCCAATGAGAATAACTGTTGAATAGATTAGCTTGGTAGAAACCAAACCTGTCATTTCACTGGGAGCTACGTAGAATAAAGAAGGATTTCTCTTCGATCATGTTGATGTAAAAATGATTAAACAGACACAGTGTTTTGAAAAAGGTTTTTATAGTCTGGTCTTCTGGTTCTGGTTTGATCTGCATCCACAGAACCAGACATGGAGAAGTAGCAGGTTTCTACATGTTTGGATTAGCAAAACTTTTTTTTTTTTTTTTTTTTGTGCTTCTCTAATCTGGAACAAACTTCCAGAAAACTGCAAAACTGCTGAAACGCTGAGTTCCTGTACACTGTGTGCACAATTATTAGGCAAGTTTTAGTTGTGACTATATCATAATTTCATGCACGTTTTACAACTCTGAGCTGTATAAACCTGAATGCTTATTGAATATGAACATGTCAGCTGATGTGTATTTGTTTAATGAGGGAGTGTGGGACCTAAGGAGATCAACACCCTGTGTGCATAATTATTAGGCAGCTTCTTTTTTTCAGGCAAAATGTACTGGTAATGGTTAAGTTTACAGTAAATCCTGGTGGAGATAGATAGACATAATGTATGTGTGTGTGTGTGTGTGTGTGTGTGAGAGTGTGACCCAGATGGATTGATTATACTTCTTCACTAGTGCTATCAGACCAGTGTACAGCATATGGTCTGGCAGTCCTACACAACATGTGTCAACTAGTATCTCACAGACTTCTGCATTTTAAACCTTAACCGAATCACACTGAATAGTGTTCACACGTTTTCTGCAAGTACCACATGCATGCACACATGCGTGAAGTTTGCATGTGTGCAAACGTCACGCAGTCTGCACAGCAAACTGTATGAACTCACATTCAATTATACTCCAGGAATCCTGAATGGAGAAAATGTCCTCCCAGGACATGATCTGGCAATTGTTGAAAAAGCTCATGGGGATGAAGAGAGAGGTCTCAGAGAATGCTCAGTTCTGCTCCTGGAGTGGCTCTGAACCAGATCCTGGACAGGATGATCTTTTTCAGATCCAATGATCCTTTCAGCTCCCTTCACTGTCTTCCCCAGCGCCCTCTTGTCTACAACTAGAGCTGTAGCGAAGATGTTCTACATGTCGCAGAGATTATGACATTCCAATGCAAGGAAAGAGAGAAACATTTCAGCTAGTATTCATGTTGGTTGCTTTTGTGACCACATGACACTGTAAATGCATAATCTTAGTAAGCACGACTGAAGTTCTGCATTTCAAAGGAAATTTTCTATTTTCTCATGCATAATAAAATACATCACTCTGCAGGAAATGTACCACTTTTCTGTGATATATTTACAAATTACAAAACCAGCGCAGCATGGTGATCACTACGTAATGTTGTCCGATATAAATGCTGTGGATTTGACCGATGAGACAACTCACTTCAAGCATTGTTTTTGTTTTGCAAGTCAGACATTTCCCCCTAAAGGACCCATCTGGATTCATGTTGTAGTCTGGAATGACCAGCTGCTTTCAGTGGCATTAATTAAACAACCCATAAGAAGCTGCTGTTCCTGTTCGCGATTAGCTTCCTGGTAATCCCTGCTGCCTCAGACTGATGGAGGATTTGTCCAGCCCTCTACTTTGTATTAAACCTCTCCACGCTCTTGTCTGGCAGTAATCTGCTAATCATATCAGTGTCGCCTCACCAGCTTCACAACTTTGACCCCGGGGGAACAGGAGTGCTTAAGTTTGTCCGGTGTCGTTCTTCTTGCTGCCTGCTGGCGGTTAAAATATCATATCGGTGCTGATAGCATCAGCCTGACGCATCACCACGGATCCACCAAGTTATCTGACTTGAAACACGTCCTGGCACTGTGAATAGTTCTGCAAATGTATTAATACTTCTTTTTTTCATATGTTTTGTGTGTTTTATACTTCATGTGATTGACGGACATGAAGCAGCACGTAACTGTGAAATAGAACGAACTTGAGTCATGATTTTCAAAATCGTTTATTGATAAAAGTGGGGAAAGTGTGGGGTAGATCTGTGTTTGGCTTCTCTGACTCAAACGTTTTAGCTGCAAGTCTTTTAAGGAATGGCAGCATTTTTACACATGCAGAAAATACAGAATAGCATAGCGCTATAGTACAATATTTTGCCGCGAAATAACGCGAATTCATTCATATTGGAGTGAGAGTCACATAGAGCACAGGGTTCTATGTTTTCAAGTTCTCAATTGGATGTTGGTCTGGACTTTGACTGGACCATTCTAACTCGTCAATGTGCTTTGATCTACCCCTATCTCAAATATTTTGCAGCATATAATAGTTTTTCTCCAAACATTTTCCTTCCCTGCCTCTTCAAGAAAGGCATTTTTGCAGCATGATGTCTCCGCCACCCGATACATATAAAGTCACTTTGGGGATATTTATGGTTAGTTTTCTATCACAGCTAGTGTTTTGCAACTAACCCAAAAGGTTTCGTTTTGATCTTATCTGATAAGAGCACTTTCCTACACGTTTCCTTTACACCCCGCATGACTTATAGCAAACCTTAAAAAGGACTTCTTCAGGTTTGATGGATTGAAAAGAACCGTTTGAGATGTTCAAACAGTTTTGTGATGCCACAAAATGTGAAAAACACTCCATTTGAATCATTTCTTTGTCTGTAAAATCCTCAAAATGATCTGACTGCAGGCCTAATTCATGTGTTTCAAAAACAACTTTGCAACAAACATTTGAAGTTCTCAAACAGAATAATATCCTCTCGAACTCAAACCGATGGTTTAACTTCGTCATCTCATGACGTCCAACATTATTTTGTTTTAAAGATTTTGCTTGTTGATATTATCAACAGGAACATGAAATTAAAAGGAAGAGACAAAACTGAAACGGCCAACTTACCAGAATCTTAAGGTTTTGATGTTTTTGTAAAAAAAAAAAAAAAAAAAAAAAAAAAAAAAACATTAAAGATTTCGGTTCATTTTTTAATGCAAACTGGCCAAAGTTATTGCAGAAAGAAATCAGATAAATCATTATAGTTTCGAGTGGCTGTAAATACTTTTGAACATGTGAAGTCTGAGCATGGCCTTGCAGAACATGGTGCAGCTTTGTAAACATTTGGTTTTACATTTTAACAACCTGACAATACAATGCCAGATGAAACCACAGCTGTGGGGGCCTGTTTCACTTCATACTCTGCCATACTTTCTCTTCCACAACTTACAAAACCATGCTTAAAAATGTAAGCTTAAAACCTGTCTGTCAGATTCACATTTCAGACGATGCGCTCCCTTCAACCCTTGCAGCTCTTTTTTGCTCTTCTTGATATTTCTGACCAACTAACATCCCCGAGCCCAAAACAAGTTGCGCACGACTTACCCCAAATTGTCTCCAGAGAGTTCCAGCAGTTCAATTTCATCTGGACCCACTTCGTCCACTCCCGTATGCCTCTGAGTCACGCTGCAGCATCCCATGACCAGCAAGGACCTTACGTTCTCAGTCCTGTCTCAGCGAGTCGTCCACACGCTGAGAACCATCTGCACTCATCCGAGCAGTTTGTGGCAAAATAAAAACCAAGCAGACAACAGGAAAAGCAGAGAGGTTAGGGGAGGTTGGGTTTAGAAGGGGATATTGTTCTTCAGAAGAGGAGGGGCAGCATAAGGAGAATGAGCACTAGTTCCCCCTTTCTGGCAGCATGCAGAGCATATTTCCGTAGGCTCCTTAGAACAAAAGGTGTCGCGGCTCCTAAAGAGGTACTGAAGATAAAAGGTGGTAAGGTTTTGGCAAGTCACAGTTCAGAAGTTGTTCCTTCCTGTTGAGAGGCGGCAGAGGACTGAGCTGCTTCCTCACTTTGCTTATTTGACTCTGCACATGCCGGGGATCCACTGCCGTGAGAAATGAAAGCTGTTTGTGATGTCGCTCAGACACACTGACTAAACGAAAGACGGGAAAACTCTTACACCTCTTCTTGTTGACAACGTGAGTTCATTGATGCCTTTACCGAGGCGCAGATGGACGATGAAGCAAACTTCCTGTTGGGAAAGATGTGCGGTCATGCTCACCCCATGGCTGCTGACTTCCACCCTGAATGTGGCTTGTCGACTGAGATAATTGCGAGTTATGACACTGCAAGATCAAGAGCTACAGTCAAAACAAGCTGCGCAAGAGGCGCAGGCCGGTGGCAGTCTTCCCGGTTGGAGGACGATGAGAGGAAGAGCCTCAACCTCTGTTGGAAATTAGGTCACCTGGCAAAATGTATGCTGCCCCATGAACTAACCAGACAAAACCAATTCGCACTGCTCAGTTAGGAGGTCTCGCAATTAAACACAAGATGCCATTTTCAATAACTACTGCAGTTTCACAAATAATACTTTCCTCTGTCAGAATAGCATCTTACATACTTGGTGCAGCACCCTTTTGGTCATCGACTCCTCCATTCGTGATTCATAGCTTTCCTGGAGAATCCTAGCCGACTCCTCATAGTCCCCACTTCTTTCATATTATTAATTCAGGGGACCATTAGGGTCACTTCATTTTGTACTGTACCACTGATCTACAAGATCCAGTTTTAATTCATCGCTCCACAGAACAGAATGCCCAAAACCCTTTGGTTTATTAACAAAGTTGTGAGGAAATTGGAGTGGACTTTTCTTTTTCTTTTTGTTTTGTTTTTGTTTTGTTTTTGTTTTGGTCAGTGTTGGTATGCTTCTTGCCTGAAGTTCAGGCAAAAAGCCCTTCAGTATTTATTATGTGGCTTTTTCTGGTAACTAAAACCTCCGCGGTTGCTGCCACCAAGTCTTGCCGCACGTCTTTGGCGGTCAAGCAAGGGCCTTTGGTCAACCGCCTCCTCGACGACAGTCATTGATAGCTTCCTCTTTTAGTGACGCCTCGGTGGCGAAGGCACCTTCATCTTGAACTTGTGAGGTATATTTCCTGCTGCATCTCTTGATACCTTCAGAGCCTTTTCTGTCTTTCTTATTATCTGGTCTTTTAGTGTGAAACAGTGAGCTTTTCTCTGAACTGTTTGGGCAATTCTCCTGACTCAGCCATGTTCCTACAACATCTAAGTCAATAGTCCAGGTACTTATAGTTTTCTATCTCAAACACACCTTGGCTGATTGCATCAGGTTTACCTGAGACACCACTGGGTTTAGTAATGTTACAATGCAAAGTCAAACTTCTTTCAAGTCATGTTTGATGCATACATTTTTACAACAGCTGAAGGTAACATACATAGCTTCTTGACTCTGCTATATCATGGCCCTATGTGGCTGGAAAGTACATAATAGACTGAGTTCCTGTGCAGAGGGAAACAGTAAGAAAAGACAACGCTGTGGAAGACAAAGGCAGTCTTTATTGTCATCCAAAACTTTTCCACCTGCACTGCTCAGAGAGAGCAGAGCAGGTCCGTTTCGTTTGAGTTTTTATCAGAAGGCCTGCAGGCAGAACTGAAATCACCTGGGTTGGAAACGTGGTGATCTTTCTCTTCTGCTAAGCGTTCGGTTGCTTCCCATCATCTTTGGCTTTCAAACGAATTGCATTTGCTCAGCTTCTGTCTGCCTCCTGGTAGTATGGTCTTCCTCCTGACAGCCTTTGGGCTTTCACCTACTGACGCTGCACTTTGACGAAGAGGTGACTTTTCTGTCTTGGTGACTTCAGTCAGACAATCCTCCTGTGATGCACCAGTCTCTTTTGTGATCTCTGTCCTGGTCGTGTGCCTTGTGGACTTCCTGTAGCTTTTAGGTTTCTGGTAGAACTCACTACTATCGCTCCTCTTGTTGATGACATGTCCTGAGACACCGCTATAAAGCAGTACAAAGTCCTGTTGACTGACTAAAGGGAAGATTTCCTGCCTGAGACGACGCTTGTTGAACAGCTCCAGAGTTAAATCTAGGCAGAAAAAGCAGGAGAGGAAATGTTTAGATCTTTTAGCAAACATAAGTGCCAAGATTGAGAGATCCAGCTCATGCATAATGAATAAATCTGTTTTGAAATATGCTGTGTGAGCAAAGCTGAACCTGAATTTAAAGATCATTGAAACGATTCTGCCTCGTCATTTGGTGGCAGAAGTGAAACATGCGAAAAAGAGACTTTTGTTAACTGTATGTCATTTTGTCAGTCTTAAAAACAACCTTTTTCAATGTGAAACAGCACAATAAAAACCTGAAGCAGAAAAGTTTGGGTAAAACAAGGTTTCTGTCTCAAAACCTTTGGCAGTTTGAAGTGCTCATTTATGGAAACATAATATGAATAAGCAGAAGGTAGAGATAAAATCAGAAACCAAAGACTGGTTACATTAGATCTCAATTGTTTAAAAAATGCTGAAATTGGGTCTTAATTTCAGCATTAAGATATTAATGCTGAAATTAATTTCTTAATTAATTTAGAAATTAGATGCTAAAGTTGATATAGCACAAACCTGTAGCTAAGTAGGGGACAATGAAACAACACTTAAAGAACATTAGGGAGGTTTCACACTTAAGATACTTAAGCAATTAAGCAGTGACACATATCATACCCGGAACTATTAAAAAAAAAAACAAAAACAACTTGTGCTCAAAGTCTGCAGAATGTGCTAAACTGACCCAGCGCTTCTCCAACAGTGCGAGGAATCACCTCCTTCAGCACCTCGCAGTTTCTGTGCAAAGCTGGATTACAGTTCATTTCCAGAAGCCATACCTGGAAAAGTCACATGAAGACACAATGTACGAGCATATTGACATCCTGCTCTGCCTCAGAAGTTTAAAAATCCACCTTGAAATCCTCGTCGATCATGAAGTCGCAGCCAATCAGGTCAAAGAATCCAGGGCGGCAGTCTAACTTGGTCTTGACGGCAAAGAAACACTGGGTCATAATCTGCTGCATGCGCTTCTGACATATGAACAGAAAAATATATATATCCATAAATTAATCCATACTTTAGTTTGGCTCTGGGTCAGCGTATGTTTCAGAATCTACTCATTGGCCAAGCTCGTGTGCACAAACAACAAATCTGACTTTGGTTGCTGTGTCCACTGAGACATTAATGCTGCAGTAAGAAAACTTTCATAAAATGTGTATTTTTACATGTTTGTTGAAACTGTCATTATATTCTGACAGTGTGGCATAAGACAAATAATCTGTGAACAAATTGAGCTCCTCTGTCTGCTCCCAGTGCCAACTAGAAACAACCAATCAGAGACAGGAGGAGGGTTTACACCGCCCGGCTCTCAAAACGCAACATGCATCGCCAACATGCATCGTGGGTAATCACGGTGGGTCTTCCAGCAGGATAATGATCAAATGACAGAATTAATTTAGCAGACCTCACACCAGACTTTTTCTAATATGTTTTTTTTTTTTTTTTTTAATTGAAACTTACAGTAAAATATTTTGCCACTGCTGCTGTAAAAAATAATTTGTGTCCAGGAATTTACCATCCTTGTCACAACGTGTCAACGTCGTACAGATTTCGTGTTCTACCTCTCCAACAAAACTGAACATTTCATCTCTCAAAGATAAATGAGTTCCTTTGGTGCTCTCTTGAAATAATCTGATGCATTAGTCAGTTTGGGCACATTTTAATAAGTCATAAAAACCCATGATGCAGATACTCTTTGAAATAATCTTCAAACTCGCAGGTAGATTTATAACTGAGATGCATCAGCAGGTTTCCGAATACAACAAGTAAGTAGCGATTAACTTTATAGACCATAAAAGATGCCACTCTCAAGGTTTAGAGTTTTATTTAACAAAAGCTAAAGCTTAAAAAAACTTATTACTTATTACAATGCATATCAGTATGGAGAAAAACAACCGGTAATATTTCCTTTCAACCATAACTTGATGACTCTTCATACAGAAATGAGCTCATGTAAAACTAACCACATTCTCAATTAGCTCCCAGTGCCAACTACCACGTCTGTGCCGGTAATTGGTCCCTGAGAGCTACAGCACACCACAGACCTCACCGCAAAGGCTCCCAGCACCCAGTCCCTGGGCAGACCCTTGGCAACCTGAAACTTTCTGTTGACGTAGGCGTTGAAGCTCTCCATAGACCACACAGTGTCCTCCTTGAGCTGGCTGTACAAAGGGTTTCTTTTCTGCATGTACTGGAGACAAACAGCAGGGGGAGAAGAGACACACAAAACAGAGAAGTGTAGGCAGCAACTCTTTTTTTTAAAGCCTTGGAGTGACTCAGTATTGTGGAGATGCATTTTTTTTTTTTTTTTCGGCTCAGCTACAACACCTGGCAGAAACTAGGATGTAAAGAACAGAAGGAAAACAAAGCAACCAGGGTTATTATCAGATGAACAATTTCAGCTGTGTTCCACTGTACAGCAAGTCGTTGTGTTGTGTGCCTCTGTTCACCACTCAACAAAAATGTTCTTCAAAGTTGTTTCATATTTTCCAGATTTCAAATAGAAAGCCAAGTCCACTCTGTTTGTACTTTTTGAAATGCTTTGCTTTGGAAATGCCCAACAAGAAGTTTGAGACTTAGGTGTGAATTGAGTTGGGTTTGGCTTAATGATAGAGTAGCATTGGTGTTAGGTGTGTTCTGGTAATGGTTAGGTTTAGGGTGAGAAATGGAAGAAAAATGAATGAAAGTCAATTCAAAGTCCTGGTGAAGTTAGACGTTACTTCCTGTGTGTTTGTCTGTTTACCTGGTTTGTGAGATGAGCAGAGAGGTTTTTGGATCTGGGATCGTAGGCGTCACACGTCAGTCGGACGTACCCATGACGAAAGAAGACCATGTAGGGCGCAGTGGAGGCAATGAGAAGGTAAGAGCGCACATCAAACTTTCTGTCATTTAGTAGAAGGGGTTTCTGGATGTAACTGGGAGAAAAAAATATGGTAAGACGTTGCATACAAAAAAAAACAAAAAAAAAACAACAATTTTAAAGGCCTCGATGCTGAAAAGAAATGCAACTTTCTGAAAATAAAGTATGTTAAATATACTGAAATGTATTTAAATATAGTTTTTAGTTGTATGACCATGGCTAGAAGTAGAGACAGGGATTACAGTGAATCCTTCTACTTGTAAGGATGATTTGTTTCACACTTTGACAATCGGGCGTTCGCCTACCGCTGGACAATGTGAGCCTGAACCCGGCGGTGAGGCGCCTTGCGGTCAGCCTGCAGCTCCTCCATCTTCTGGAGCTTCAGTCTGAATTCGGCCACATCCTGCTGGTTGTTCAGGAGGAAGATTCCTTTGCCCTGGTTCAGGGCGGTGGGCTTACAGATCCACATGCTGCTCTCTGTGTTCTCCAAGTCTGTCACCACAAACACAGCCACATCAATTACTCGTCAACGTGCAATTAAAACAGTTTGTTCTTCTGTTGTACAGGATCGGGCATGTCGAGGTAATTGTTTATTACAGTTTGTCCTGGAGCTGTTTCAGTCGCAAACCTCTTTAGTTTTGCAGTCAAACATGAAGGATTAGTCAAAGTCGAGCCTTTTCAGGTACAAAACATGTGAAGTTGTTACTGTTTTACAAAATACTTTTGTGCTCACTTTCCAAAATAAATGCACAAAACACAAATCTGATGAGAATGGTGATCAGGTAAACCAGGAGTGGAACAATTGATTCCGAATATTTCTTTCCGGAAGTTGTAATTGTTAATGTTTCCTACATTTTACTGCTGTTTTGTGACATTTATTGCAGACTTCTACTCTAAGGGGAAAATTACAGACTCTGTTTGTGAGAGCTGAACCTGCTCCTGAGTTAGTACATTTCTAGATTTGAATCTCATCACAAAGATAATCTAAAGATCGACAGTCGAATTTCTTTGACTGCATTGCCTGCAATGCACGTTTAAACCCCATGCATAGTCAGCTATGAAACTGCACAAGGACAAGAATCTGTCTTTCCATATCATTATTGATAAATTGAATTTTGTCGCAATATCTGTTATGTGCATTTGGTGTTTTCTACTCTTGCTTTTCATTTTCAGTCAAAAACAAGAACATACTTACTTAAATTCTTAGTATGTAAGTAAGTAATCAAACCAGGCAACAAGTTCAGTCCATTATTCAGATTAGTTTGAAAAGTTATATCTAAAGAAATACACAAAATTGTATCAACAAGTTAAAACAAAATTAAGCTAGTGTCATCCTTCTTGTCAGTATGAGAGTGAAGATTTGAAATTACGTTGCAAGCATTAAGAACATCGCAGTCATTCTGTTATGCTTTTTTAATCGCAACATTTAATCTGTCTTCCATGTGTCCATTTACTCTTCACTCATATTTCTAGTTTTCCCAAGCACACACTGCTCAATACATGAAAGAGCAAGGCAGGCTGAAGTAATGGGTGTTAGGATATCTGCACAACACTTTACTTTGGAAATGTACAAATGCTAAGCATATGCACACTGAAAGTTTTCTTTTTAATAGAAAAGAGTCGCTCCTGACTACCTGCGAACCTTTCTTGTTCATTTCACAGTGCAGAATGCGAGTCTTGTGTAGAGAGTGTGAACTGTTTTACGTCTTTAATGTTTCCAGTTCGATTCTGTTCTTTTCATGTTTTATTCTTCTCTTGTCGATCCCATGAACTCATCCGTCAGCCAGAGATCTAAACCAGCTGTTTGAGTCCTTCTCCTGTTTGCATAGTGATAGCTGTGTTTGACTAACCTGTACTCCACTTAGCACAATGTGTTTGTGATGAATCAATCAATCTAGATCTAGTCATTTTTATCTCCAGGTCCCAGCACAACATCAACTATGGGTTGTTTTTTTTTTTTTTTTGGATTATTATTATTATAAGTGTGGAAAGACCTTCATCTGCTTCTCATAGCTTTGTTCAGCAGCAGTGCTGCATTCAGGATCTTCTTGTTTGTGTCTCAGCCCTGCCCTCTGCTGACTCATCTCCATGGCAGCAGCATGCTACCCTAGTGATTTTATCAGGGCCTCATGGGAGGTGAAGTGCATTATTTTCCAACGTTTTCAACCCCTTGATCAAACACTCACCCGGGCAACTGTTGTCCTAACACCACAAAGAACAAACTTCTTTTCATTGTCATGCTCACAAGCAGTCATGTATGATTAATCTTTGTCAAATGAAGCCTGCGAACGTGGGCTATATCCGGTTTAACCAGTGAATAGCTGTCGTTGCAGCGGGACGTTGGGTGGATGTACACAGGATGCGTTTTACCTGTTTCACCCTCCCGTGGGGCGATGCGGGAAAAGAAATCTTCCCTCTCTTCCTTCACATCCATGCGGAACGTTGTGGGAATGAAATCATCCATTTTCAGCTTCCTGAAACAAGTAAAAATCTGAAAAACCGTGTCATGTACTCGGTCAGATCCCTTTCATCCGACAACCATAAATAAAACCTCAGCCAATCCGTTGCCCACAGAAGTCACTTAGCTAGTAAAAAAAAAAACAAACAAAAAAAAAACAGTCCACTTGTGAGTATTTTAGCCTCAGCTGTTACCTGAAAGGTTCATGTTTTCACACCTAATAGTCTGGTAGACTCAGTTCGATTGGGGACCGTTTCGCTTTCACACAGCGCTTTGTCAAGCAATCCAAACCCTTTAAAAAGCCGGTTCCCCCGAACGAAATGGGAAACTGGCCGCTTGTTTACCTGCGTCCCTGTCTGTATTTGATTTTGCTGCTTATTCTCTCAAATTCCCGCAGGCTGGTGAGGAGGCCGATTTTAGTGGTGAGAACCATGTTGTTGGGTATCTGGAACACCAAGTGTCTACCTGGAAACAAAATGTGTGGATCTATCATTTAAGTAACATGTGTGTGTCCGTCTTTTGGTTGCTGTTTTTGTTTTGTAAGGTTTAGAGAGAGAGTCCATCTTGTGTTGTTTCACTCTACAGCACCTTGCTTGAAGCGGCTGTAGTTGACTTGAGACTTTGTCTCGCACCACTTGAGCCTGAAATCTTCCCTTTGCTTGTTATAAATCCTCGTCCATCCTCTCCTCTCGCAGTAGCCGCACACTCTGCCAGAAACATTTATATATCAGCCACGTATATACAAAAGCACACAAAACACCAGAGGTAAGAGTGGATTCATGTTGAATTGGATGACATTTCCGTGTTTCACATCTCTCGCTCACATTTCAGCCCCATTGCTTCCTCCAAAGAAGTAGAATGGCCCACGTCCATGGGGCTCCTCTGTCTTGATGTCTTTGTCCTTTCTTTTGTTAGAGCAGGGCCGCGGGCCCCTTGGTTTGGACCTTTGGGAGCTGCCCTCCGCTTTGGAGCCACCTAATATTTTAAAACATACACCTTAACGTTGCATATTTCAACTAATTCACACAGTGCCTTGTAACAGTATGTCTGTGCAAGCTTTTCACATTGCATCACATTGAACAACCTTAATTATTATTTTTTTATTATTATTATTATTATTCTTTCGATTACAATCTGAAAAAAAAAGTGGTGAGCAGCTGCAGTCTTTTTTCCCACGTGTTGACTGTGGAGGAGCTGCAGAAATTGAAAGGCCTGGAAGATTTGTTAAAAGGACCAGTAGGAGCTCATCACATCTGTTTTTTTTTTTATGGAAGAGTCCCAGGAAGAATGCCTTTGTTAAGCTGGTGAGGGCTGATCCACTGCAAAGACACAAAGTCTTACCAAGTAGATTCCTTCTGGTTTCTAGTGTGAATATCTCACACTTGAAATTAGGCAAAATTGTCTTGCAAGTACATTTTCAGAAAGATACAGGAGCTTGTTTTAAGTCATTGATGCCTTAATTGAGGTGATAAAGTACTGTCAACACATAAATACTCAATGTGTTGACAGAATATCAAACCACTTGTTTAACTGCTTGCTCTGCTCTCGCACACCCACACACGCACACACACGCACACACACGCACACACACGCACACACACACACACACGCACGCACACACACCTGTCTGTCCACGCAGTCTCTTCTGCTTGACAGAGAATTGTGAATGTTTCCTTCCCTCCTCCCGAGTCCATGGCCCCGCCCTGTGGGTACACTGTGATGTCATTTCCTGTGAGTGCGGCGACACAGATCGTTCTGTTGTTGTTCTCCTCCTTCTCTCCATAAAGAATCTGCTTGTTTTCCTTTTCCAGTGTGTCTTCACTATACATTTCTTGGCAGGACTCAGGTGTTATGGCCTCTTGCATAAGGACTAATGGACCTTCTGTAATGTTAAAATCACAAAGTTCAATGTTTCTTATTGGGTTCTAGAGTAAATAAAAACAACACAAAGAAATGCACAGTTGCGCATTGGAGGTAAACTGATTGAGGTTTCCAGGTTGTTTTGTTTGTAGGTTGACATATTTGTCTGTGTTCGCAGGAACAGCTGAATCAAATGGGCTTATTCTTTCCGTTTAAATTATTAAATGACTTCATATTTTTCTCCATTGTTGTTCTCAGAAGTCCCACATGGGCTGGCGTCTCTGTGGTTTGCTGTATCACCAGCGGAGCCTGTCAATACCTTCATGTTTTCTTTCTAGAGATGATCCACTTTGTCATGTTTTTATGTTTTTAGGCTGACCTGGACTTTTTAATCTCATACGTTTTAATCTTAGAGCTTATCCGTCTTGCTTTTTTCTTAAATATATTCACAGAAGGATATGCTGCTCCTTTATCTGTTTTTTTTTTTTTTTTTTTTTTTTTTTTTACCACATAGAAAGTACTCCTGGATCAGTCCTGTGTTTTGTGTGTCTGCTCTGTCTTCAGCTGGTAGAAGACTTCCTGGGGCTCTCAAAGTGCCAGGCTTTACTGGACATTTCTTACTTCTATTACAATCTAGTCAATCCTTCTCACTGTCTCCACATGCATGCTCAGAATGAGTGACTGCTGCACAGTTAACATCTCTATGCAATTAGCTGATCTTAGGCGGAAAACGTTCCGTTTGCCAGTTAATTGGATTTGCATAATAACTAAAATGAATGCATATTATTGAATTAGAATCTGTGTTTTTGAATTTATCAAATTGTGATAAATGGATCTTAAGATGGACATTGTCTCGTGTTTTTTATGTCTTTAGAGAGCCTTGAAATGTTCAAAATTAAACCGAACCCTATTTTGTCCTTCCTGCGCAGCTCTGTGCCAGACGTCAAGCTCATTAACCCCTATCGAGCTTTTTTATTTAAAACATTTATAGTTATTTTTCTGGTTCACACTTATGAATTGTTTTGTGTTGGTCGTTATGTAGAATGCCAATAAAAACCAGGAAACTTGCATATAAGATAATACATCTATAGGAGCTCTGTGTTGTCAGACAGAGAAATGTCATGTTTTGGAAAAAAAAAAAAAAAATATGAAAGCACAAAGTTAGACTGACAAGTCATGGTAGAATGAATTACTATATAGTGGGGTTTTACATTTAATCAACTCAAATTTAAAGCAACTTTGAATGTTGAATAAAATAGCAGATGTTACACAAATTCAAATTAAAAGTATTCTTAGAGATAACAGGCACACTGAGTTCACATACCTGTAACTCCATGACTAATACGTCTTGAAGGCAGAGTTTATGAAAACCTCTCTAAGCCAATTCTTCTTCATCCACCTCCACTCTTACTGACCAACTGCAAAACAAAAAACAAGGCAAACAGCAAACTTTGCAGGAAATCATATTTGCGGCCTGCGGTTTTACCCTCCAAAGGGAGCTAACCTGGAGGGCTAATGTCAACAGCAGCAGTTACTGGCTTTATGGGTCTCTTAGCAACAGTTGCCATTTGTAGAATGAATATTACAACAACAACATCTGAAGACAAACTCACAACTCATGTTTAATGTATTCCTTGCATACCCCCCGCCTAAGTTTAGCTTCATTCAATATTTATCTCCAGTAAGCCTTTGCTCTGTGAACCGTGTGGTGAACTTAGAGGAGAGAACGGGTATTATATGCTGATCCAGAGGGTTAAATAGTATTTTGACCTTCTCTTTAACACACAGTGTGCATTATCTGATAAATCTGAAACGTGTATATGACATGGCTGTATATACATATATATCCCTGTGTGTGTGTAATTATATACATGTGTTAATTAATAAGAAACTAATTAAAACATAACTCTTAAAACATCAGAATCAGTTGCATCCATGAAGTTCAACATTAATTTGTACTGATGACTCAGTTGACGATATCGTTAATCAGCCTCCACTGACAAATTCAGAAGCAAGGTATGCAGTTGAGCAACATAGCATTTGTCTGTTTGCAAGGCAAATCCACTAATTACCTTCTGTCTCTGTGATCTGAGTCAGGAGGAAACACCCAGGCCCAGCCACCGTTGGAAATTATGAATAATCCCTTCCCTTCCCCACAAAAGCACAATAATTGACAGGAGGCGGGCGCCTCCAAGGCCCAAAAACATATAATTATGCATCCAGTATGAAAAAGTCAGGCATCCAACAGTTTTAGGTCCACATTGTTGAAAATGTTTTGTGGATGTTAAATTTACTCAGGGCAAAACAAGTAAAATTGTTTTGTTTTTGTTTTTTTACTTACTTACTTTTTTTTTTTTTTTTTTTTTTTTTTAAGAATTAGCCACAAGCATGCTACTTCTTACTACTGCAACGAATAAATAATTTCCCCCAAAGCCTCATTTTAGAAAAAAAAGTGAATATGATGCAAAACAAATCTTAAAGGGATGTGCTGTGGTTTTTAAGTTCAGTCTAAAAAACATTGACGTAAATACTTAATATGTGAACGCCTAACGCTGTCATTACATTAGCATTTTAGCAGACATTTACAAAAAGCAAATGATTATTTACACAGGAAGTACAATTCTAGAATGGTGCCACTCTGGGTGGCAGCTGTAGCTCTGTTGCTCTCATTCAGGTTTCAATTTTAGAAACTTTCATTCCAGCGTTTTTGGCAAAACGCTTTTTTCAAAAACCGAACCTTCTGGGTCTGGATGCAGCGCAGCGGCATCGTTTTTTGTTTTATTTTTTATTTTTTTTGCCAATGGCTTTTATACTTTGCGCTTTTGTTATGGCGCGTAACCGTAGCAACAAGGTGGTTCACAACATGGAGCAGTTGATCAACGTGAAATAATATCACAACATGAAACCAGAAATCCCAGAGGAGTGGATAAGGAAGAATTGCGGATGCAGAGCAGGAGAGAGGGAGCGAGAAAGTTCAAACTGGCTCTTTCTAACCCACGAATCTGAGCATTTACAACTCAAACATCCTCATTTTGTCCTCAGTCCAGAGCTTAGAGGCGCTTATTTTAAATTACCTTTTGTGAAACACAATCTTGCCATTTTTGATACATGTGAATTATAGGAAATCAGGTGTCATTTTTTAAAGAGCCACCATTTCACTTCTGTCTTTCAACTTTAAAATGAAAAAAAGAAAAAAATTGCAAAAGGGGGATGGTACCCCTTTTTCTACGGGACTGCTTCGCACATCGGATAAAGTGAAAAAAAAACACCATGTTGTAGAGTTTTAGGGCACTGTTGGGTTTTAAAGTGGATTTTAGTTTATTTCAGTTATCATTATTATTATTATTTTGTTTTGTATTATGTAATGAAATGTCTTGTGCTTGAGTCTAGATGCAGAAGCACAGTTATTAGAGGCAGACCTGCCATGTTCCTGTTTAGCTGAGCTTTGTGTGGAGCCAGTGTCAGCCACACCTTGATAAAGAGCCGCCATCTGATAGACACACCGTGCAAAGTGCTGCGTAGGTGGACAAAGAGAACAGGCTTGTTTTACAGCCCCGTCGACCTTGTGCTTCAACATATGCCAGCAGCCTGTGTGCATTTGTCTGGGTTAGGGAGAGATATCAGAATAAACAACGCCATTGTGTGTTTATGTCTGTTATTTTCCAACAGGTTTGATGAGCTTAATGGCTTTACCTTAATTGAAAATATGTAAGGCGTCATTTAGAAGGAAGTTTTAAATTCAGTTTCCCATAGTTGACTTTATAGACTCCAGCTTATCAAAGCAACTCATTACTGTTGTAGTTCTTGAACTCGCTTCAAATAATTCGACCACAACAAACAGATTCAGCAGCAACTTCTAGAGGGTGAAAATGTTCTCAGACACATTGATTATTATATGAAAACTAGGTGCGTATGTGTGTGTTTCAGTCTGTCTGTCGCGGGGCGGATACGCTATAAGTTGTGTGTGTGTGTGTGTGTGTGTGTGTGTGTGCGTGTGTGTGCGTGTGTGTGTGCGTGCGTGTGTGCTTGTGTGCGTGTCTGTGTGTGTATTTGGAGCTTCGCCCATTCTCATGTCACCTCAACTGCCTGCGACTAGGAAGTGCTCCGCAATTACCGGGAAGCAGCCTCAGCAATGGTGTCCCTGCTCCACCTATGATTTGGAGGGATTCTCCTTGCCGAGGTGTCATGTTGGAAGACATGGAGTTGAGTTACGCTGTAAAGAAAAGTCTGTCTCAGTAGGGCCTCCCTTTCCCCTCCTATTCATGATTTCCTTATAGAATTACACTGGGCAGAGCGTATGAGGCCCATTCTAGTGGAGAGAGGGGGTCATTTTGTTCCCAGGGTATGCATGCACTTATTTCATCTTGTAAAAAAGTATCAGTGACACAGCGATACTGTGCAAATGTTTTCCCTATATGAGTTTATCTTGACAGTGATGATCAATGCTGCTTTTTTGTGGGTCAAAAACTCCAGACATGTGTTTGTGTAAGTCTCTCCAATGGCTTTACTCTACTTCTTTGACTGAGCTTGTTTTCTAGATGTGGCATGCACTGTTGGATAAGCTTCCGAACTGATGTCATTGAATAAATTGGCTGCACCCTGTAGAGTTATGAAAAGACATGTAAATCATAGATAGATGGAAAAAGACACACAGTTTACATCAGGAGACACTGGTAATTAACCAGGGCAAATATAACCAAGAGAGGGAAAAACTCCAGTTTTAGTATAGCCTCAGGATGCGCCAATTAAAGTGCATGTGCACTGAAAGCTCTGGGCTCTCTGCAGATCGGATCAGATGGCGGCATCTGAGCGGTTCAGAGCTAGGTCAGCACTTGAACATTTTGCAAACATGAACTTTGAAGAAGTGTTTGCCATGTTGCTCAAGTGAGTCTAATCTAACACACTTTGTGACACATTCAAAAGAAAAGTCGGCACATTTTCACAGGAAACATTAAAAATTTAAATAAATCCCTGTGCATTAAATTCAAGCGTACCATTATAGGTGAGAAAATAACTTACAAAAATACTGTGGAGATGCAAGATTGATTTGGTTCATGATAGAAAACCAAATCAATCAGTGACTGTTTCTCGGGTGTCACTGTTTCTTAATCTAGTGATTTTCCTGAGCTGCGTTTTGCAATGAATCACCAATTTTGATCCAGCAAAGTTGCACCTGACTCACTCCAACAGTTATTACTCCGCAACCTGGAGCCGTCCTTTCAATTTGACGATCTGGTTCATGTGTCGGGTTTGAGCTAAAGCTGAACACATTTTCAAGATGTTGTCAATGAAAAGCAACATAACCGTTAAGAAACATCCCATGAATCTTTCTAAATGTAGTACTTGATGATATACTATCATTCAGTACATTGCTGAGACAGAACAACTTAATGTAATTTTGCACTAACTACTGGTGTGGAGTTATATCAAACATCAGCTGAAAGATTTCTGCACCCACTAGAAGATTGATTAAAAGGAACAATTCATAATTCACATATTCTGAAGTGGTAAGATTTCCTCAACATTTAATCATCAGTATTTCTCTCAGCCTCTTTACATTAACAAAATTATTAGCTTCTGCAAATCAGTTGTTGGAAAGTAAGAACTATAAAAAATGATTAAACTGAACGTTAGTTATTAAGTCAGTTAAAACATGTCACTCATTTGAGCCAACAGCTAAAACTGAAACAGGTTTACTGGTTTGTTTAGACCAGTTTACTAAACTGAAAGAAAAAGTTTGAACCTCAACGATCACTTGATAAGGATAAAGCAGAACCAGTTCTGTGTTTTAGATTAAATAACTTTGAAATTTAAGCCGTGTTTTTTTTGTTTGTTTGTTTGTTGTTTTTTTTTTTGCAATACCAAGTTTCCACAAACGTTGGAGTTTGCAGCGTTTATGATTCTGGTTTGATCTGAGCTGTGCTTGCCTGCAGTAATGTTCTGCGTTAATATCTGAGAGAAGTGAAAGTGAAACACAGATTTTTTTTTTCCTTCTTCTTCTTCTTGTAACTGCACCACAGAGAAGATAACATGAATGAACAAAATGAACTTTACACCTTTGACCTAAAGAGAAATAGACAATCCTACACGTGCAGATGGTTTAGTAAACTTTTTCAGTAATTCAGTAAAAGTTTTTAATATGGCAACTTTTACAGATACAGTTGACTTAAGTGGTACTTATTGAAGCCATTGCTTCATTTTGTTTTGTTTTTGACAAGTAGCAGAAGAAAGCTGACGATGTGTCTCAATTAAACATTTGAATGTTAATGTTTTTCTTCTTGACATCTACATCAGGACAAATGTGTATTTATACACGAGTAAATAAATGATGGGAGTGTGTGCGTGTGCGTGTGTGTGCGTGTGCGTGTGTGTGTGTTTTTCACTTTAAGTGTGCGTCACACCTGCAGGAGCCGTTCAGCCTTTGTTGTGTTCCTGTTCTACTCCAGTGGCAACCCGGCTTAGCAGACCGGGCCTCCTTCAATGCAACCGGCAGAATTGCAAAAATCCTGTCTGATTGCGCTGAACATGCACAGGCCGGTGCAGGAATCCTCCACAGGCTGTCTGCCAGCCGGGAATGCAAGTCGTCGACGTCACCGAGACAGCCAGCAACAGGGGCTAGCGGCGTGCCCTGCTTTGGATACTGAAATGCTGCAGCTCCGTGTGTTTTCTTACTTTAATTGGAATAAATATGAAGCCGCTTTTTTGAAGATCGTGACCAAATTTCTGAAATGAAAACATCGAAACAAAACCTTTACTCTGAAAAAGATTTTAAAATATTGTTGAGCAGCATCTCAAAAATATGAGCTGCTAACCCTTTTAATTCAGTTTGTGCAAATCTCTTCTGACACTGTATTTCAAATGGATAAAGTGCAGAATTTGAAATTCACTGATACTTTAAAAGTTCACAAATTATTATCATTGTTGTTGTTATTAATGCTTTATTCATATTGACAATGATTAGGACATTTAAGACTAAGTATCTACATAATACTATTCATTTATTGTAAATACGTGCTTGCGTTCATACCTGAGAAAATTCAGAAATAAATCTTTATTCCTGATAATAAAATGCTGCAGGTGTCACTCAAAAGATAATGAACAATAAGTGGACTGCACAGTGCCACAGTTGGTAACAAGAAGGTCCTGGGTTCAATTCCTGGCCTGGGGTCTTTCTGCATGGACTTTGCATGTTTTTCCTCTGCATGCCTGGGTTCTCTCCAGGTACTCCAGCTTCCTTTGTATATTAATATTATTTCCTGTCAGAAGAAATATGTTGGTAACGTTGCTGGTTACTTTAAACCTAAATCTTAACTGTAATATATAATGAGAACAATTATAATACTACTATTAATAATTGCTGCTACCACTACTACTATTATTATTATTATTATTAGCAGTAATAGTAGTAATAATACTAACAGTAATAAAAATAATATTACTATTAATACTTGTTATTTATATTATTCTAATTATGTTAGTAGTAATAATAATAATACAAATAATAATAATAATAATAATAATAATCATTATTATAATCATAAAAGCAGTTCTATTTTTTGTTCTTATTATATTAATTGTGTATTGTATCTTAAATATTACACACAATGCATATTTTACTGCAGTTAGTTGGATCTAAATTTTGTAGCATTCATCCTCTAACAGTGTAAAAAATACTTTTGCATCATATTTCATCTTCTCATTGGGGCCAGAATTTAAATTGGCTTAATTATGTGTTTCTGGTCAGTTCTGCTCCCAGCATCTATTGTTTTATTCTCATTACAGTGAAAAAAGAAAGAAAAAAATAGATAATATTTAATCTCATGTTTCACAACAAAAGATTTTATTAAATAGTCCAACTCTGTTGAGCATAACTGGAGCTCATACTCTTACAGGAAGCTGTGTTTCATTGAATCACAAAGGTCATATTCTGACTTTTAGTTGAAGAGATAAAAATGTTCCTTTTTGATCACAGTCCTGTGAGAAGTGACTACAGTGAATGGTGGGTTGGGTTTAATCATTAATTAACCAGGATGCCAGGATTAGAGGATTTGAATGCAAAGTTACTGGAAGCCTTGATAACTACCCATAAATAACGGAGCTCACATAATAATTTACTCAGTTAGAGGCTGAGAAATGTAAGTCCTATTTTTTTTTTTTTTTTTTTTTTTTTTAGAAAACTAAAACAGATTAAACGTGTTCCCCTCCAAGCTGAGTCAGATTCCTGAAGAGTGCTGTGAAGATCGCCGGGATGTTTCCGGGAATAGTAAACTCTTCCCCCAATCATTGAGGATTGAGGCCTGCTATGTTAAACGGCTAAATGGTTTTTCTGTTTGTGTTGGGAGCTGATAACATCTGCTGACTGCGTTTAGACAGTCAACTGAAACCCGGAGTCAATCTAACGCAATATCTATAGTCTCTTCTTGTGTCGGTGACGTAGATAACAGACTTTTTACCTTTATGCGTCTAAAAGGTTTGCCGAGTTTGAAGGATAGAAAACACGCCTTTATCAGGCCGGCCTACTATGAGCCGCCATACAGGGAGGCACAATGAGGGCTTAGCTGATGGAGGGACCTCATGGGTAAATTGAGGTATTTAAAAAGAAGCTCTGTTCGGTGGTAACCTGATCCACACCTGACTGAGACCCGGCATTCCGCTGCGTCCGAGGGAAGAGTTCACGATTAGCAGGAAAGCTGCAACGGAAGGGCTCCAGAGGAGAGGAAAAAACTGTTTAAAAAGTACCCTGAGAGCGTTTTAAAGAACAGAAAACAAACAAAAAGTAGCATTTGCAAATTTAGCCCCATTTATTAAACATTACAGTTTGCATTACAAAACATTATTATACAGTTTTAAATGGCAAAAGGATTTTGTACATTCCAAGTTTTAAAAATCTCCACACATTATTCCTGGAAGAAAAGCAAGAAAACAAATTACTGAAGACAAAAATGAGAGAGAAAAAATGTCACAGCAAAGTCATTTTGAACTCGAAATGTGCGGATGTCGTCCCGGACAGCCGATTAAAGAAGAAACTTTGACTCGTGACACATGGAAGAAACCAAAAGACATTCATCCATCTTCCAGTGCAAGGATCACAGTTCCACAGTGATCATCAGTCAGCGCCACCTGCCACTAAATGCCAATACGTTGTTGCTTGACTTTAGTCAACACAAAGCACGTCAAATGCACAGGGGAAGAGGAAGGGGGAGGGAAGTAAGAGAGCAGAAGGCAGCGCCATTTAATGGACGGCATTACCAGACAGTATTAGACACCAGTAATTACATCTAACCATGTCTGGTAAGACGCCTATCAACAGGCTAGAAGGGATGACCCCTGAGTGTTCATCTGTGCTAAGAGGAAGTGCTGGAGGAAACAGAACAGCTTGAAAACAGGTTGGAATAAGCAGTTTCTCACACACACGTTTTTCTTTTCTGGCCCTTTTCTGTTCTGAAATTTGCAAAGCATGAAGTGAAGTAAGTAAAAGCGTGAGCAAACAGACCAAGAGGCACGAAGAGAGTCAGGCGAGGTTAGCTGAAATGGTTCTGTTAAATACAAAATATGTGGCAACGTCACAAACGTGAAGTACAATAGCGCAGGGGCATTAAAAAAAAATAGCTATTTCATGTTGCGGTGGCTTGGATAATGGAGCCTGGTGGGCAAATAAAGGTGTGGCTCAATATCTGCGGGGTGATTCTCCCTCCTTTGACAAACACAGTGTCTATGCTCGCTCTGTTCTTTCCCTTCTTAGTCTGGTTTAAAGGTTTAACACTACATCTTTTGAAATACTATCACATGAACTAAGAATCCATTGCTTTAAAGTTGTTAGTTGCAAGCATTTAAAAATTAAAAGGTCTAAAGTCTGTTGCACATCCGTCTTCTTAAATTTGTTTGACTTTCTTGACGTAGAAAAAGCCTGGAGAAACCAGGAGAAAGCCAGAGCTGTTTTTTTGTTTTTTTTGTTTTTTTTTTTTCCTTCCTTTCTTTCTTTCTCTTTAACACACGAGATCCTGAAACGAAGCTCATGTGTCCGTTTCAGGATGTGCCACGCAGGTGAAGCGCTGCCGACCAATCGCTGCTAAACAGCACAAAGACCAACGCTGTTCAGGGGAGGGAACAAGGAAACAAGGCCCTGCAGGACCGGTGGAACCATCAACCGACTGCTATTCTTTAACTTGGGTGGGGTTGAGATTGCTAGAAAAGCTTTTTTTTTTTTTTTTTTCAAAGGCAGTGAGACAAGAGGGAAAAAAAAAACCCACATTAGAAATCTATTCCTTTTCACAGAAGTCTCTTTTTGATTGAATTTTTACTCAAGGAAAACGTCTACATGCTAATGTTTATGTATTAACATCTGTCAGCGCCTTTTTCTTTTCAGTTTGAACAATCAACAATACAGAGTAACCTGGGGGGTGTGGGGGGATCCATGGTGCTAGTTTAATGTAAACACAAGTCCAAAACAAAAAGTACACTTCTCTTGGAATTACCCTAAAATTCAAAACAACCAACTTTACCCTTCCGCGTCGGCCTCTAATGACGGCAACCGTCCCACGGTCAAGTCGAAGGAACACAGCCGCCCAGGAAACATCGTTACCAGACAGTGTTAGAGCAACAGTTGTACAATCCAGCACTGTCGGGTAAGATGGATCCTGGGAAGCACTTCTGTCACTGCGCGAGCATCCGGCCTGATCCCGGAGGCTCAACGGGAGTAAGTTCCTGCGGAAAGCAGTTTTTCTGGTCGCAGTCAGCAGATGAGTATCATCATCATTACCAGGCAGTATTAGAGAAAGGGATGATATCCAATGCTGCCTCGTAAGATGGAGATAATCACCCAAATACCTCCACTATCTAAACTTATAGCAGAATCATCAGTACTTGATTAGAGAATATGAATTAATGTTTTCATTTAATGTTTTTAATGGTTAATAAAGTCTAACTAGAAACCCCCAACTAAAGTTTCACTGAAACCCTCATCGCCCTGACAACACCGATAGCTGATCAATTAATGTCATCTTCTTGTCAGCTGTGTTTTTAAATCTGTGTTCATATTTAAGGGCATCAACATGCATCGCGTTTGCTATTTAGTTTAATTTAACTAAATGGAAACCTTACTGGATAGCTACCCAAGCTTCGGGAAAACAAAAAATATCGAGTGACATTCTCTCACATCTCACATGTAAAAGTTTGGACTAATTTGTCCGGATATAATTTGAAACAGGAAAAATCTTCATCTTACATATCTGGTCTCCGCAGAGACAAAGTCTGGCCATTTAGCCAAAGAAAAGGATGTCCATAGACGTCCAGTGTTTGAAGAAAAAAAAAAAAAAAAAAAGAAAAAAAAAAGGAGGGAAAACTCTATCAGTAATGGTGGCGGCGCAGTAGTTGCGCAATCAAGGCAAACTATTGGTTTTACATTTGCGGTTGTGAAGGTGACGCTCCAAACGAGCCAGAAGCTGCGTTGCAGATGGAAAAGGAGACGCGTGTATGCGGGGAACACCCCGCCGTTGACTATGTGGCAAAGCTGTGATGTGGCGGGGGCTTACCGCTTAAACCTGCTGTCACAGACGACTGGGCCACAGAGGCTGTTAATGATTGCCAAAACCTGTTCCGACTAGTCGACACCTACGGCACGACAAAGTTTGGGAGGGCTTCTTCTCACACAATGCATGGCTGTAAGTCATTTATAAAGTGCCACCAAGTTTAAGACGCCCCTTCCCCGTTTTCCCCCCCACCGCCCTCTTGGAAGCTGGTTGGGTTACATATCTTACTGTAGCCGAAGCGCTTTGAGATTAAGCTTTGCGTTTCGCATTGGTGGTTTTGTCAGGTCTGTCTCGACATATGCTGAAAGAGAAGGATAACTGTCTCTTTTCTTCTTTTTTTTTTTCTCTCCCCCCCTTTATTCCACCCAGTTTTTTCCGTTGAGTTCTCCCGGTCCGTTGTCTTTGTGTTTGCCGTGTGATGAAAGGCCGATGGAATGCTGTCTGGCTCGACCTGAGCCAACGGCGCGAACGCAGAAGGTCACAGAAAACAGCCCTCGTTTACTGAATAACGCGGATCTTTCACAGGTACGACGCGTGAAGTCCTCACACCCTGCGCTGGCATTTTTAGAGTCTGTTCAAAATTTTTTTTTTTTTTTTTTTTTGCATTTCAAGCCTCAAGTTCCCTTTTCTCCTATGGCAAACAATCAAATAGACGCGTCCCTACTTCCTTGTTCAAGTTGTCAAACAGTTGCAGTTTTCTATCAGAAAAAAAAACAAAAAAAAAAAAAACAGGTTTTCAATCGTCCTGTAATGCAATGCAAATGTTTCTCAGGAAGACCGGGCGAAGGAGGCAGAAGAAAGGGTCTAAGGGAGGGGAAAATTTCAGGAAAAAAGAAGGTGGAGAAGGAAAACAGAGAATGCACCTGTAACCTTACCGTCGTGAAAGGTACCCCACGGAAAGAATGCAACAAAACCAAAGCAAAGAAAACATGTTTGGAGGGAGGGAGCTGAAAAAGAAAGAGAGGGGAAAAAAGAGATCTTGAGTTTCCAGCCGGCTGCTTGAGAGCGCTCCGTCTTCCCTCCAGCCAGGCAGGCCCCATGAAATGAGAAAGTCAAGCAGACCTGCTCTCCCAGACTCTTAGTTAGTTAATCATCAGCATTATAAACCAGCGCTGCAGGCCGCTCTGAGGAAGAAAAGAGGAAGAGATATGAAGAAGAGGGTGAGCCCAGAAAATTTCAAGCAGGTAACAAAGCAGTGGAACTGATCTGTACCTGAACAGAGCAGCAGCTTGTTTGGCCCCTAACCGACTCAAACGTCCTACCAGTTTGTCCTCCATTTGTCCAGATACTTCCTCTCCTGCTCGCGGCAATATTCTGCAGAGTTACTGTTTGTTTTTTTTTGTTTTTTTTTTTTGATTTCTTTCCAATTGTTGATCACGGCGCTCCTAGCAGTGGGAGTCTCAGCAGCTACCCTCACTTCTTTGCCTGTTGGTCGTGAGGCGTGATCAGGTAACTCTGCCCTCTCTGCTGGAATGTGACTCTGCTGCGAAGTGAACAACCCGATAGGTAAACCGGCCTGGCCCTTAATCAATAGTTGCTGTCTTTGTGAGAAAACAATGGCAGAGAGAAACCCAAAACCTTATTTAACTCCCGGCCTTATCTCATCGCAAACTAATTGGCCCTTCAGAGCAGGGCCAATACAGCTACTGTGATATTTAGGCCAAAGAACTAGTTATCATACAGGTGCCACTTATTGTGCTGGTTTCTATATATATATATATTCATTGATGGAGTTGGCTTTGCATATTATTTGGTTGCTCCACCCCCATTTCCTCTCTTAAACTCACTACCTCTGTATTTTAAGTGATTTGAATATTTCAAATAAAAGACAAAAATGTTCAAAACTCTTTGAACTTTTTCTCTCAGTTTTTACTCTGTAAAGTTTCACTTTAAAATTTTTTTTTCTATTTCACTACTAAACTTATTGTTCCTATTATTAGGGGGAAATGTATATCTTTGAATGAAAGCTGTGAAAAGTGAAATATGTGAGACTTCAAGATTAATTCAATCTGCTGTGTACATCATATCATAGCCTCCTGTTGTCATCCCCCTTGAGGGACCAAATGTAAAATCATTTTTTTAAAATCTTATTTTATCCTGCATTTAATTTCATTTAAGCTCCACATCCAAACTTTAATTGCCACTCTGAGGATAAATAAAGTTTTTTTTTAATTGAGTTTGATTAAGAGCTCAAATGTATTTAGTATTTTGAATAATAATCCCTAATCACTATTCTTCCCTAATAAAGAAGGTAAACTTGTTGCACTAATGTTTTAAAAATGGCACATAATGCTAAGTCATACACCTCTGTGTCAGAGTTACTGCTGCTTTAAATTCTCCTCCTCAGGTGATAAGAGATAAACTTCCAATTGAATTCAAACTGTGGCTCAAGCTTTGACAAACACTTTCAACTTAAGGCCGCCTCTCCCAAAAGCTTAAATGACAACGAGTCGAAATTCTGACCCGCACTTCCTGCTCCGCTGCCGTACAACCAGCAGAGTCGGCGGCACTCATGTGACCAGCAGCTATTTGGGTGTACAAAGAGAAATGAACAAATGTTTCCTCCTCAGCCAATCACAACCCTCCACCTTGCTCCGTAGTCTTCCCCGTACAGTACTCGGTCGACATTTTCCCTCCATTTTCCCTCCTTCTCTTCCCCTAGCCATCCCGTGGCTAGTCCGCCTCGTAGCGCCTTCGACAGCAGCCCAGTCAGCAAGATAATATGCACCTTCCAAACTGTGGAAACTCTCTGCTGTGTTCAGCCTCTGCCCTGCCTGAACTTGCCGCAGTACCTCAAAGGCAGGAAAAGTGAATGAGCAGACATTTTACATCCGGCTCGCATCCACTTCCCAGCAGAAAGTGAATGAAGCTCGTAAGCTCCATCTTGAAAAGCCAAGAAAAAAAGCAGGCAGCGACTTGTTAGATAAAGGATACAAAACTAAAAACAAGGTTTGAAAGTTTAATGGGTTACGGAAAAATGTTCAGAAGTGAGTTTCACCGACGACGTTTGTCAAAGTGACTGGCTACTGCTTCAAGATAACTAGTTTGTAAATCAGATTCTTACCGGGATGCTGCGGACGTCTCGTCGTAAGCAGAAATTTAGCTCTTTAGAACGAGTCAGCGTCTGTCTTCATGTCCTTTGACAAGTCTGGCAGTTTGCCTTTACCTGCCCCAACTGGTCTATCCAGTTTAGGAATGAGCGTTAGCCCCTATTGTTTCCTCTTCTTTCTCTCTGCTTAAATGGAGTTGGAATTTGATACATTATTATTATTTTCGCTTCTCGTCGAAACTCCCTGCACCCTGCGATCCCACCCAAGTACAACAATCGCATTTGTTTGCCACACATTTTGCAGTTTTAGCAGTACTCTTAAAAGTTTTAAACTGCCGTGTCGCTGAGCAACAACTCATGACGACCACTAACCTCAAGACGAGAAAGAAGACACAGAAGGGATTTTTTTTTTTTTTTTTTTTACCCTATCTTTCCCAGGTGCGGTCACCGAGCCAGAAAGCCAAGACAAGAGGCATCATTGTACCAGGGCTCTTGATGCCCCCGTTGGCTAGTCTTCCTCTTTCCTGCTCCCGCTGAAGGACGGTCGACCTCTCGGGCGGTGATCTGGGCGGAAAGAAAAAAAGCTGTCCCTCTCAGGTAGGTTGTAGCCGAAGAGACGGAGGATGAGCCAAGCCCCGGAACAAACCCAACCAGTTTGAAGCGCGTCACTTATCTTCCTGTCGCCGAAGCGACGCTTGTTTTTTTCCATGAGCTCTCCTTGACAGTGTGAAGCGGTTAAGCTCCTCAAGAAGACAGAGGCTGAATTTGTAAAGGGCTTGGTTTACATGTAGACTGACCCACCCCTCCACCCTCTTTTCCCCACAGGTGTAATTTTCAGGTCACAGCCAATCTCCTTAGCCTCTGGCGCTCACAGGTGCGTCCTTCATGGGTCTTCAGCCAATGGTGGAAAAGACTACCACCCCCAACCCCACCAACACCAAACCCCTCCTGCCCCCAGACTCCCACCTCACTGGTTGCCTCACCTCCACCCTCCTCATAAGCCCCTAGGTACCTTGTTGTGTGTTTTTTATGATGTCAGCTCAAGCTTCTGTGGGAACGACCTCCTCTGTTCGTATTACAACTCTAGACAACAACTGCGCCTCCATCAACATGAACTGCTGAACACACCCATGATGTCAAAGCAAAGAAAATAAATCGAGAGGCCCGACACAACTCAAGGGTCAAGCGTCAACCCTTTAGCTTACTTTTCAGCTGCATGAGCCCACTACCTCAAATACCTGCCCTTTGCTCTCATGACTTCCCTCTCCCTCTTCTTGAGTACATACTCCTTGGTTTTGTCCTGGAACAATAACCCGGATGAGTTACAGCAAGCACGACAGCCGAACAAAGTGCAGGTGAGTAAAACCTGAGAAAGACGCACCAGCAACTTTAGGTCAGTTTGGGGAGTCAGAAGCAGAGTAGGTGGGAGGCTGAGATAAAGAGCCTTCTGGGGATTTTGACCCATGAGGGCTCAACAGGGGGCTTTCGTCCACAGCCTGCCCCGAGTGTTACTGGATGCTGGCTGGGCAAGGCGTTAACTTTCGGACCTGAGGTTTAATTATTGGGATTAGACCCTCAACAATGAGAACAATGCCAGAATCGTATCTCGTTTCTGGTGGGGCGTGGCACAGGTTGCTGCTGAACCGCACTGGTAAAGATGGAAGTAGAGGGCTTTTATTTTCTATTTGAAAGACATAAAAGAAGTGGACTTAATTTTGTTTTATGGTTTTGCTTTTCTAAAGAAAAACTGATCTATTGATGACTTTTCTCACATAGTTGTACTTTAGTTTTGTACTATGATTGATAGCTTTGTATGAAATCCTTCACTCGAACTTATCCTAACTAGAAATGGGTTGTTGAGTGATCTCAAGATAAGTATGTCAGTTAAAAAAAAAAAGCAAAAAAGTTTACATCATCATCACCTACAGTTATTTTAATGAGATGCCAGTCAATGCACCACAGTGATGTTCTTGTTTGGTTCTGCACCGACCCCTCCCCCACCTGCTGACACTCATTTCCTGTCAGTTGGCTGGTTATTCCTTTTCTGTTGCAGTTTATATATATATATATATACATATATATAATTGGAAAACCATGGGATTTCTAATGATGTTTGAAAAAAACCTGCTAATGATTAGAACCAGGACATCCTAAAGTCTTGGCATGAACAGCAACCTCTGCATTGATTGCAATAAGGTTTAAGCTTAGTCATTTATAACAAACTACTAACTCTTTTTCTGGCCCATTCAGAGGAAACAGGTAGTGAGTCTCTCTGCCCTGAAAGGTCGGCTTTGTTTGGACTTTGAATTTGCATACCAAATGAGTTTTGGAGTGAAGCACAGAGGCCTGACCTGAGCTCATTTGGCTACCGATGGGTATCTGGCAGCTAGTCACGCAAGACAGGACGTAAGGACATCCATCAGCGAGGCTGAGCAACAGCTCCAGGATCCACAGCCACACAAAGACACACAGAGAGACACATATGTTTGCCTGCTTTCACATCCTCACACAGTAAAGTGCAAATATACATCCAAATCCGAGGCTTTTTTTTTTTTTTTCCTCTCGCTGTTCTGCTTTCATTGGCTGTCATGATCTCAGCAGATCAAAACGGAAACTTTTTTGCCTCCTTACTTCGATATTTAAATCAAACTTCCTACATGTTGCGCATGTATATGTCCTTCTATAAAATATTTATCATGATAACTTTTCTACACAAAACATATATTGAGTCCTTTTTAATTTGTCTACTAATGCAAGCTTGGAAGTAAACTATAACCAGCTAGTTCTAGTGGGAACTAGAAACAGTTCCCACTAAAATGACTTAGCCTCTGTTGGAAGCTTATTTATGGCTCTAAGCTATGGATGTTTTAATTTTCTGGTTCAGTTGGTGTTTTAACACCTTGTCACATTTTCAGCAGGTGCGATTTGCTTTCACACTGCCCTGCGTCAAACGAGCCAAACCTTTGGAAATGCCTGTTCCTCCCCTCGCCTGTGGTGGCGCTGCACCAAGAACCACTGAAGGAAACAACACAAAAGCATCTGAAGAGGTCATGAGCGCAACTTACTCCTTTGCGAAATGTACATAAAACTGGAACAGCATCAGATTTTAGCGATTGTAGGATTTCTCTTTTGTCTTTGGTAAAAGACCACGAGACATTTCTTCTGCTAGTATTAGAACTGCAAAATGTTTAGGTTGTATTTACCCAGAATGCCCTTTTCTACATTCCGTTTCATGCTTTTGGATTGCTCTCCAGTCTGTTTGCATCCACATCAGCGCTCTAACCATGACAGCGACCAAGGTTTTCAGGCAAACCAGAGTTTGCTTTTTTGGTTCATATCAGAGTTCAGAGGTCGATTACGCATTCACACCTCCCCAACTGAATCAGACTTTTTAGAGAAGAGGCCTGACCTGACAACCTGGCAAATTAACTATGTAGGATTAAAGTGGACTAAACGGCACTGGTATCCCTACATGATCTTTGTTACATACCAAAAATGAACAAGGAGATTCAGAGACGCAGGCTGAAGAAAAAACTTATTTTTCTGTGGGTAACGTCTACAGCTGCTTTGATACAAAAGTAAATACTGTTCTGGGCTTTGAACAGTTTGCACACAGAAACGAACAAGATACAAAAAAGATTGGAAGAGAGTTGATGAGATTATTCAACTAATAAGCATCATAGAAATTTTCATGTCTATTGTAGGACATGTAATTAAACACAATGAAATATGACGACTAAAGACGACTGCTGATGATACGTTTGGCAGCCTTGTTCTTCAGAATAAATAGCAGCATAAAATACTTTGCGACTATAAAATAAAAAAATACCACAACAATGAGGCAATTGCTTGCTGCAGCTTTACATTGTTACTTATTTAACTTCCTGTATCAACCAGTGTTAAGGAAGATTAAAAAGGCCAAACATTTATATCTCATGTCTTCCAATGAACAAAGTAAAATAAAATAAAAAATAAAAAACAAGTATCAAAACAACATTCGACAGAAGAGAGTGTTGTGAGAATTCCTCCATTATCATTTGATATGGAGATACTTCAATAAAATGTCCGATCTCTTCTCCTTTTATTGCTATAGTTTAGCTGAAACTCAATGTTGTGTCTTAAATAAAACTGTGGTGTCCATCCAGTGTCACTGCCGTTCTGTTCTGTTTGTCTTCTGCAAGATGTTTTACCGAAACTAGCTAGTGGCAAGCTAAACTGATAATCATGGTAAATGAAAAGACACACCCTGCTAACATTTTGACTTTTACAGACAGCCTCTGATGAACTTCCATTCATCCATTGTCTACACCCGCTGATCCATGCAGGGTCCTGGGGGGGGGGGGTGATGCCTATCTGCAGGGGTGATTGGGCATGAGTCAGAGTTGCAACACCCTTGAGAGATTGCCAGTCCATCACAAGGCCTCTCAAGAACTTGCTTGGAATTTTAAAAAATGTAAACTATGTTCGGTAGAAGTTGTTTTCTCATTGGAAAAAAAAAAAGGATATGAGTTCAGGTTTCTAAATTCCGGTAATTTCTCACGTCTAAAACAGTTTGTTTGTTTTTGGATCATGAGGAAACGGTGCACATGAATGCAGTCTATCGTTTTCTTTTGTCCTTTTACTAGCCTCAACTCGGCATGTTGAACCACAAAATGTAATACTCCAGGTTTCCTAATAATTTTCTGTAAATACTTTCCACGTTGAAGCATTTAACTAAACGTTTGTGATTAACCACTGAAATAATATTTAATGTTTGAAATCTGGGCTTTCTTTACCAACACAAAAGAAAGCGCTCTCTGAAGCTGGGAGAGTGTACAAAGGGCTCTTTTTTCATGTGAATATCAAACAGGTGCTAGTAAAGTGTTTTGACCCAGCATTACCTCCCATCCTCAGCACACAATGCATAATGATGCAGAATAGAACAGGTGTTGCAAACTCAAAAGTCAGGAAAGGTCTCAATTTTAGATTCGGTTGTATGAAATATGTATAAATGCAAAAAATGTTAACTATATAACTATAATAACGTAACACAAATTCCCAATGTATTTCTCACATTGTTTCAGCTTCTAATGAGGCAAAATGTGAAAAAGTCTGTCAAGTATTACAAGGGCCTGTAAGTCAGACTATCAAGGTATCTCTGAATGGAACTGTGTGCTGCTGCGTTTCCATGGCAAATGTGTGAACATCTTTTTCAATTTTCTACTAATGTAAAAAAAAAACACAATTTTCCATTAAATAAGAAATCAAATAAAAATGACCATGAATAAGTTTGTCCGATAAGTTAGTTGAAATTTCATGGTAGCGACAGATGGAAAGAGTTACATGAGATTATATTCATATTTCAGTCACTGCGCTCGCGCTCTCCATCAATTAGCAACCACTGACTCCATTTTATTCGGGGGCTTAGGAGCAACAAATCTGTTACATATTCTTCTACTACTTCCTTTTGTCTTCCTCAGCGTTTTCACCAGTAGTAACAGTGGGCCATGTGATCTGCCCGATGTGGAAAAACAGGATTTCCATTGCAGTTTTGCGAAATGCATCTATTTCGTTAGGGCTGGAAAAACCACCTCATCAGTGCTTATAGGTTGAGAACTTTGAGTCATAGCAAAGTCCAAGTCTTTGCAGCCTTGTTAATAAAATGATTCATTTGATGCTTCGCTCAGGGAGTAGGCACCCCGTAGTGTAATGTGCAGTATATATTATTTATTATTCATCTGAGATGAATTATTCAAAACAACAGTTTCTCAAAACAAAGAAAAGTATAAAGCATAAAAGGAGCAGATCACGTCACCTGTTTTTGCCATTATTTTTTATTTTTTCGTTTAAATTAGGGCCTTATCACTCAATGTGCAGCATATATGTTCGCGCTTTCATGTTGTTTAATCCACCTGTCTCCGGCCCTGCCCTTCTGCTCAGGTGACTGCAGGATAATTACAGAGATTTACATTGTCTTCAAGGAAATTGGAGGAGTTAGCCCAGGTGTGATGTTTATAGGCCCCTCATTACTCTGATCAGCAACTCAACCGCTGATCTTTTGACAAGTCTCCAGCCAATTAGTGGTCTGTCTTCTGCAGCAGCAGACATCCACCACCGCCTCAAAGTACGAAAATAGCAGCTGAATATTCGTTTCTGTTTGTGTCTACGGGTTTTACTGCAACATTTCTTTGCCTAAATCCGTGTTGACTCCTCTTGTGTACAAGAGGAGAGAGCTGAATATATTTTTTGACAAAGCCAGAGAACTACCGAGGGAGCGGCGTGCACGCCAGCGGTCTAGCAGCCACAGCCGTGCTCCGACTTGCAGACTGCCACCACCAGTGGGTAATTGGCCCCGCAGGATTCAGGGTGGGATGGTGCGTGCAGATGGAAGAGTTGTATCCCATAATCTCCGAGGAGGGCATGTTGCTATAGGGAAATGGAGTGAGGCACACCAATTATTACCAACGTCTTCTTCCACAACACACCTGTTTGCCTTGTCTGCTGCTTAACCGCCAAGCCGCCAAGAGTCATGACCAAAACCCGAATGAATAGCCCTCTGTTAGGGCACTTTTAGAGAATCCATTGGATGCAGGTTCAGAATTTATTCTTTCAGTATTTTCAGTATCTACACTGTGTGTAAAAAGTCACAGCTTTTGACATAAATCACGTTAACCTGTTACATTATTGTTTGTATAACATTTAATTTAGTTTTTTGTTTTACCTTCACCAGTAACACTTGCACATATGTACATGTATAACTGTGTAAATGTACATATAGAGTCACAGTCATTGTTTTTTGGTATTTTTTCTGCCCTCTGGTAGCTGAGCAACAACATTTCGCTGACAAATTCCCTGCTGTGTCTTTGTGCGATGACAACAGTGGAAGTGTGATTCAATGGAAGTGATTTATTTGCAAGGGTGTAACTTTATGTTGCAAGTAATAGTACCTTACGAAAATAACCTTTTAGCAAGTATTAAACATATTAAAGCAGAAGTAATCTAATTAATCTATATAATGTCTTTCACTTGGTGATAGAGTTGCTGACAAATGAACTTTGCAGTTGATTTATGAATTAGTCTGTATTTGCCAGTGCTTTAAAGATACAAGAGAGAACAAAATGAATTTCTATTTTAAACAGGCCGATAATTTAATTTTACTGAAATCTCGCTGTTGGAGCCATAGTTTCAAATTTAACAAACTTTGACTCAAATGCTTAATGAAATATTTCATCTTATTTGACGATTGCTCTGAATATTGATGGTAATAATAATGTAATTAGTCCAGGGGAAAAATTTAGAAAAACGGGTGATTGTATTATTTTTTTTCTCACTAAAGTCACACACAGCTTTGTTGTTCGTCCTGTTCAGATGGATCTTCCCATCGTACAAACATCATCAAACTGCAGCCGGATGCTGCTGTTTCTCTTGCGCTTTTCAACCACGTTGTCACTTTTTTGCCTACGAGCTTTTCAATTTGGTTCCCCGTCTCTCTGAGGCTCTGTGCAGCAGGCTGCAGCCTTCATGACGCGTCTGTGTTTGCATGTGTTTGGCTGCATGCTGTTGCCCGTCAAAACACAGCAGCTGCCCATGCATGGTGGGATTCGGACGTTCCTGATGGGAGTCGACAGAGAGGTCTGAACGACACGTCACTACTGGCTGGGTGAAACCGAGCGCTTGAGCTGTAAAGAAATGCCGGAAAATGAAAGAATTAAAAATAAATAATGAAGAGGAAATCTTCATTATTTTGTTGGAGATCTGGTTAGTTTTTCTGCTCACAGTTTAGCACATAATGAAGTATTTCTTCATTTCTTCATACTTCAGAATATCTTAAAAGATCACAAGAAAGTGACCAGTCCTTTAGTTTATTTTTATTTTGTGTATAAATGTAAAATGACCAAGCTGACCTGTATTACAGTAGTGTCATTGTAAGAAACCTTCTTTTCTTGCTGCCACTCATCTCACGTCGTTTGACCCCCATGAAGATTAAACATAATGAAGAATTTATTTCCGTCTAAGCCTTCTTGTCCTCCCTTTTACTTTTTGAGTGCAATTGGTGAAGATCGCTCTTCTCCTCAACTCCCTCTCTGCTCAGCTCAGATATATGCTTTGGCTTGAGGATTTGGCGATGAGGATTACAGAGAGCAGCGCATCTTCCCAGGCTATAAATCCCACTTAATTGAATCCCTTTTTCTCTTTACCAGCAGTGATTTAGCAGCAAAAGGCAGCAATGTAATGAAATGCTTCTATGACAGTTTTATGCGATGAGATCATGTGAAAATATGGAGCAAAATCTGCATTAGTAATACGCTTGGATTTCAGTATTTTGTCAGAAAGACAAGTATTCATACCCCTGATATTTTTAAATTTTTTTACATTACAGCCACAAACACAAATACATTTAATCTGTATATACAGACACAAAGTAGTCCATGGCAAATAAAGATCATTTTAAAACCCTTTGAACATCAATAGATATTCTGTTCTATTCAACCGAAAAACAAATAAATTTCTCACATCTCTTTATTTTTATATTATTTGTTATCCTGCTTCCTCCACATGTCTGGTCAAAGAAGATGGAATGTAAACTAAAAGTTTGTACTTCCTAAGAAAACACTCTGTCCATAAATTTAAAGTCTTCTCAAAGCTCGAGGAAGAACAATTTCCCTGTTTTCTGAAGCCAAATGGGTCAAATTTCTGAAAGACAAGCTTGGTACAAAAACAATACGTCAGCATCTCTCCGCAGTGAAACACGGTGGTGGCACCATCATGACCTGGTTTTACTTTCTTGGATAAAATCCTGTTAGAGACTTTAAAAGATCAGAGATTGAAGCAAGGGTTCACCTTCCAGCAGGGTGACAACTCTGTACACACAGCAAGAAATGCAGAAGGTAGTTTTAATTAAATTATGTTTACAGAATGGTCCAGTTAAAGTCCAGGGTTAAATGCACTGATGGAGACTTGAAAATGATGGTCAAAGATGGTCTGAGCCAAGTTTGACTGAGCTTGAGCTTTTTTTCTTTTTTCTTTTTTTTTTTAAATAAATAAAGAGTAGACAAAATAAATAAATGAAAAACTGTTGAGAGACCCTCCCCTGAGGGCTTGCTGCCTTAAATGCAGCAAATTGTCATTCTGAAAACTGTTGGCTCAGGAGTGCTGAACGCGAATGTCTTACTTTCCTGTTTTCGATTCGATATGTTCAAAATCATTTTTCTTTTCCTTTATAATCATCTACTGCTTTGTGCTCCGACTACAAAAAATACATAGAAGCTTGTATCACGTGTGAGAAAGTCCAAGGGGAAGAAATACTGTTACAAGCTTTCTGTTTTGCCTGTTTTTATGTTATTTATATCCAATTTCTGCATTGCCAAGGTTTACTTTTGTATCTGTTGAGACACCTGACATAATGCCTTTGCAACTTAAGAGAACACATTACAAGCATGACAGTAACATGACTTATCTAATGCCTTCCAATGTCTTTATCCACTTCCAGCCGCACCAATGTGCCTGCTGTGGTCTGTAATCGTGTTTTTGTCATGGCCCTGACCTGCAGAGGAAGTGAAGCAGTGCATGTGAAGATGTTGGAGTGGGGAGGGGCTGTGTTCCTTGGTAACTGGTACCAATGGGCTGTTTCCTGATGGTGTCTTCACCTGAACCATGACTCCCCAAAGAACCTCCACATCACAAACATGTCTTGCATCATGAGCACAACCTGCTGTTACCCTGCACACTGACCCCATGACACACTCTGTGGGAGAGGCCGATCATTATCCAGTGTACATTTACAAGTCAAGGCTTTAGTGAGTCAGAGACAAGCATGCAGCTCTGCATTGGTCGGGAAACGTGTTTTCACAGCTGATAATCGGGTAGACTTGATCTGATTGGGGACCGAAATTGCACCATTTGTTACGTTTTCAGCTGGTGCGGTTCGCTTTCACACTGCACTGTGTCAAATGACCCAAACCCTTTGAAAAAGCCCATTTACCCACTCTGCCTGTGGGGGCGCTGCACCAAGAACTACTGAAGGAAACGATACAAAGACCTCCAAATCAAGTCAAATCAAATCAAATTTTATTTGTATAGCGCATTTCAGCTACAAGGCATTTCAAAGTGCTTTACATCATAAAGAAGACATGAGCCCAAAAAGCAATTTTTGGATTCCTCTTTTGTCATTGATAAGAGACCACAAGCCATCCTCGTGTTAGACTTGCCCAACTGCTTTGGTTTTATTTACCCAGAATGCCCCACACTATGGCCCATTTTCAGCTTTTGGAGTGGTGGCTGGTTCTCTGTGGAAGCCTTTTCAATAATTCAGAAACTTGGATTTGGATTAATGGAAAATCTGAAATTTGAAAGTCAAGTCAAAAAATCAGCAGAGGCTCTGAGTGAAATCAGAACTGTATCATAAAGTATTTTAAATGTTTAAGTGTGCTACTGTATTGCTTTAGCTTTTCATTAACTCCTTTACCTCATGAACACTGGCTGCCTCTAATTCTGGTGGAGGATTTGCTTATCCAAATGCTCTGGTCGAGCAGGACACAACATGCATCAACCTTTTTCTTGCTCAGAGTGCTTTAGTCTGCACAGCAGTCTGCTTTTGTATATCAAGCTTTTGCTCTTCATGGCTTGGTTCATTTCTGCTTGGTGTTACGTTACAGAGTCCCGATGCTCTTGGAACTCAAAGCATATTTGGGAATAGATACTAAAGTTGGTTTTGCCATACAACCTTTCAATCTTAAATAAATGACTACTGAAATTTGAACCTGTCTCTGTACCTTTGGAAAACAGATGTATAAACGTGCCAGTGAGCATTTTATGATTCAACATAGAGAGGAACGTACATGGTGAGAGGAAGGCTAAGTTGGGGTGTATTAGCTAAGAGAGAGAGTCTCAAGTCTAAATCTGGTTTATTAGAGCTGTAAGTGTAAACATGTTTTAGTCTGGCCTAAAAGGTCTGAAAGAAAACAAGAAATGATTTGTGTTGAGCTTTAATGAGCTTAATTTTTTAAATGGGGGCCCAGTGATTATCTTGGGGTATTACACCAAAATAATGTTTGACATACAGTGTAACATATGCAAATGTTAGAGGTCACCACCTCAAATACAAATTGAGGCACAGCAGTAAATTGTCCTATATGCTTCACACCTCCACATCCGCCGGTTTGGCAGATGGAGCTCAAAGGCTTTCTGTATGTCTGTTAATGAATTTGTGCTATGCTTAAACAAGCTACGTCTAATTAGCATCTATAATGGAGTACAAACCAAACCTAAAGTCGCTTGTAAAAATTAACCACTGTTTCACTAAGAGCCTTAAGGTCTGAAAAAAATAAGCAATGTGGTGTAAAGCTCGTCTTGAAATTGCTCTGTGGCTCTTTACAGTGATGATGAATTCAGTTTGGCTCTTAATGCTCAACTGGTTTGCCACCCTTGAGCTAAAAGTATGTAACTTTTACAAAAATATGTTGTTGTTTTTTTACATATTTGTTCAAACTGTTACCGTACCGTGACATTATAGTATGAGACAGATCAAGCTCCTTCATCTCCTGTCAGTCCTACGATTGTTATCTGCAGAAATCCACAACTCTTGATCAAAAACAACCAATCACAGTCAGAGGGAGCATGTTAGCTGTCAATCAACCTCATGTACTCACTGCTCAGTGTGCTAATGACAGGGAAACGACTTACTGTTGTTTACCAGAAAAACCGTTTATCCTCCGTCATTGGTGACTATGCTAACGAGCCTTAGCATTCACCACATCAGGCTGTGATGTAATGAACCAGCTGTATCGTAGCAGAGAAGGAGGTCCTCTTCCTGTCTCTGATTGGCTGTTTCTGTCAAAGCTGTGCATTCATACAGGACGTAGGAGGTAGAGGAGCTCGATTTTTCAAACCATATATTTGTGATAACATAGTAATAGTTTTAATAAATATGTAAAAATATGTTTAAAAAAAATTTAAAAATAAAGCATGTTATAAAAGCTACGTACTGCAACGCTAAATATATCTGGTAAATCAAAACATTACAAACTTTCTGTGCTGCCTCTGTCTTTCCCTACATTCACTACCTCACAGACACAAAAGGTTGGCATACTGGCCACTCCTTTCTTTGTTAATGTCAATTAGAGCTTGACTGAATGAAATACAGCACAATTGTCACTGCTGTTAATGCTAATGTCTCAGTAAACACATTACAGGGGGCTAATCGCACAGGATCAAACAGCAGGCCTTTTGGACGAAACAGACAGGTGTGTTTGGAGATGCTACGCTAACGTAGCACCTCATAATGCCCTGAGAGCAAACACACACAAGCCCTTTAACAGCAGGACAATACCAAAGTTTGGGCCTGAAGAAGGAGCGGCCAGCTCGCTGTTTAAAGACGAACACAATGAATGACGCGCTGCAGGTTAGCATTTACTCTCATTTCCTAAACAAACTTCAACGTCTCGACCGTGAATGACTGAAACTTGACCCGACCAGCAGGTCTGCAGGTGTGTTTGACAGGCAACAGGGGAAAACGAAGCGTGTGTGTGTGTGTGTGTGTGTGTGTGTGTGTGTGTGTGTGCGTGTGCGTGCGTGTGTGCGTGTGTGTGTGTGTGTGCGTGTGTGTGTGTGTGTGTATATGCATATGCGTGTGTGCGTGAGTGTGTGAGTGAGTACATGCAATGTTGGTTCAGGAAGCAGGAAGCTATCCTCTGACATTGAACTTCTCAAAAAAAAAAAAAAAAAAAAAAACATCACAGCGCCAGTCCTTCTTTCTGCATTGATCTCCTTAACTAACTTTTGAATTTATTAACTCATGAGTGTTAAGTTATATTTTCCATACTTGCCAAATGACGTAATATATGAAGTTCTGGTTAGAGTGTGAGTTTTAGTATGGGTACACTTTACAAACTTTGCCTTATGCTGACAAGACAGGAGAGTCGAACCCTCTCCTGTTTGTCTTTCGGCCAAAATTATTACCAGAACATTTAGGAATTCAAATCTAGCTATTAAGCATGAATCATTTAGCATTTAATTCAGCATTCAGAATAACTGATAAAAGATTATATTATGGTGACAATTGATCAAATGTTATATTTAATACTTCAAGAAAATAAATGAACATTTAATTCAAAGAAAGATATTACATTTACTGTGGCTTAGAGAGTTTCCTTCTCTTCACTCTCAATGTTAGAATTTGGGATTTTTTTAAAGAAATGATTTTCTAAATCTGCATAGAAAGCTTTTATTTTCAATTAATAGTAAAAATGTTCAAATATACATTGCAAAATAAAGAACAAGAAATAGTGAAGTAAGTTATGGTGCTAACGTCTAATTGGATGAAAGCGAAAGTGCTTTTATTTTGAAATGTCAAGCCTCAAGTGTCCTTATGTTAAAAACATCATCTAGAGATAGATGATGTTTGGCAGATTGAAGACGAAGTATAAAGAAACGAAGGAATACTTCATTATGTGCTAAACTGTGAGCAGAAAAACTAAACAGATCTCCAACAAATTAAGATTTCCTCTTCATTATTTATTTTTAATTCATTCATTTTCCGGCATTTCTTTACAGCTCAAGCGCTCGGTTTCACCCAGCCAGTAGTGACGTGTCGTTCAGACCTCTCTGTCGACTCCCATCAGGAACGTCCGAATCCCACCATGCATGGGCAGCTGCTGTGTTTTGACGGGCAACAGCATGCAGCCAAACACATGCAAACACAGACGCGTCATGAAGGCTGCAGCCTGCTGCACAGAGCCTCAGAGAGACGGGGAACCAAATTGAAAAGCTCGTAGGCAAAAAAGTGACAACGTGGTTGAAAAGCGCTAAAGAAACAGCAGCATCCGGCTGCAGTTTGATGATGTTGTAAACTGCAAAGCTGAATGCAGAATTTGTCAAATGAAAACGTTCATCAGAGGTGCATCAGCAACAAACCTGCAGAGTCACATGTTCATTTAAAGATTTGATTACATTGTAAAACTAGTTTGAGCACTTTTACTTTTGTCACAATGGGGGAAAAAAATGGCTAAATAATTATTATGAATAAATTGACCTCAAATATCACATACAAACAGAGAAATTATTCTTAGCTGCCAAATTAGGCAACATACAATATAAAAATGCTTATAAAATGTATTTTTGGATGTTCAATGTTTTTATTTCATTGCAATTGTTCTGTAGAAATCAGTTTTCACTTTGATATTAATATTTTTTTTGTTAATCTCTTGTCCAAACACTCTAACTTTTTTGACCATAATTGATTTGTAATATCAATCAACAGGGGTAAATGTTCAAGAGGGTGCTGAGACGTGGCAGATAGAGATCACAACCCACATGCAGAGGTCACAGGTTCGAGTCCCGGCCTGATGACCTTTGCCCTCTCTCTTTACCCACTTTCCTGTCTGACGACTCTCATAAAACGTCACTAGAGCCAACAAAATCTTTTTTTTTTTTTTTTTTTAAAGATTTTGAGACTGTAAAAGGCTCCAACTGATTAATATTTACATTTTATTCACATGCTTTGCTGTAGTTGAATCTGCCATCTGTGCACACACCTACACACACACGCACAAACACACCTATACACCTACACACAGACACACTTGTCTGCATGTTCCAGGATGTGCGCACAGAAATGGAGGAAGAAGTTTCATTAAATATCTAATATTTTCATACCTTGTCATACGGTACTACACTATCTGATGATTTTCGTCAACAGAGATTCTTTCTCTTTCCCATAATGCCTGAAACCTGTGGCTTGCTCAATAATGTGGAACATCCTTCTTAAGTATAGTTCCTTTAATTGAGCTCACCAGAATCAACCCAGATCTCTGAAATTAATGATAGTGATTCAAAGAGCCCTGACACACAATACCATCTATAAGTTTAATAGCACAACAAAACATTTTATCTTTATGACACTTAAATCCAATTTGCATAATAATTAGGAACACGGTGTAAAGCAACAAACAAGATATTTATGTCTATTTATGTCAATGCTTCCCAGAATGAATGCAACTAATGCTGCATAATTGATTGATTATTACCACTTTAAAACATTACACAGTAAGTATATCTGACTTCTTGGAAGATAAGAAAAAGAAGGATGACTAAGTACTTTTGGACAGTTCTGTTTTACCCAAAACACTGTTATGAAAAAAAGTGTGAAAGAGCAAAAAAAAAAAAAAAAAAACAAATTAAATCCACTTTGAGCAACACGGGCAGTATAAATAGAGTATTGATGTTGCGTAACTAGGGAGGTCAGCTTGAGGATGAAAAATCTAAAACACTTCACACACCCCTCTGTTCACCCTGCATCCAAATCAACCTGGAAGAACTCTGAGTTTGTCCTCAAGAGTTCGCTTGGCCTCTCACTGTGAGTAAATGATCGCCACATTTGACTCATTTGTGTGAATCAGAAAGAAATAAGGACCAAAGTCCACAAGCCTAAACATTACCCCGGCGTCTCAGCCTCTCAACCGCGCCACAGGAGGAGAGCTACACATTAACGCGTTCGACTCTCTCAGTCAGAGCTTTACAACCTTCTAAACACACCCTTTGGATCAGGGCGCCACTCTGTAAACACTGCAACTTTCCAGACACTGGGATCGGCGGTTCATACAGCGCTCTCAGCCAATCGGAAACCAAGAGAGAGGTGTTATATTCTCCTGCGAGAGCCTATGGGAGGCCAGCAGCCATGGAGGCCAGCTGCTCATCGGGTGATGGGAGTGCAGCTAAAGGTTGTGTTTTGGCAAGCAAGAGTGTATATACACTGCTTAATGGTGGTGTTTTATTGCCTGTGCACCTTGCATATCCATGTTTATACAATCTATTATTCCATCGTGCAGGATGACACTGTTTAGTCCTTTTGATCGAACTTTAGTCCATTTGTCTAGACAAATGGACTAAACTCAAGTCCTGAAGAGCCTGCAACTTTTAGATGTGCCTCTGCTGCACCACACCTGATTAGATTAATTAGGTCATTAGCAAGGCTCTTGAAGAAATTATCGAGACAAGGAGGAGTTAATTAAGCCATTTCAAAACCTAGAAGTGAACTCTGGTGCAATTCGAATGCGTATGTGAACGGCAAGTGGACCAGAAACTGTTTCAAAAGCAGAAAGCGGACTATGGCGCAGGGAATTCTGGGTAAATACAATCAGAACTAGCAGGAGAAATGACTCGGGGTCTTTTGCCAGAGACAAAAAAGAAATCCTATAATTGCTAAAAATCGGATGCTACCACGTTTTGGTTTGCATTTTGTGAAAGAGGAAGCGCTCAGGCTCTTCTTCAGAAGTTTTCAGTCATTTCTTTCAGTGGCTCTTGGTACAGCGCCACCACAGGCGAGTTGGAGGAACAGGTTTGGCTCATTTGACACAAGCCGAGTGTGAAAGCGAACCGCATCGGCTGAAAACGTCATCGCTCACTGAGGGTGTTCAATTAAACACCCTCACGTTAAACAAGGTTTGAATGAAAACATTTTAATTATGCCAAGAAAAAGCTTAAAACGATCAAATATCCACTCGTCCGACAGCTCCAACCATCTTTTTCATGAGAGGCTTTGGTGTGTCTTTGAATGCCGAGCACGATGTGAGCGATGATGCGAGGGGGTTTACATGTGCCTGGTTGATTTATAAATATATACGTGTACACTTTTTAAGACTGAAGCAGCCACTAAAAGTTTAAACAGAAGAAAGTGTCAATAGAAACAGAGTCTCTGGGAGAAGCGTCTCCCCAGACCGTTTCAAATCAGATTGGAAGGACAAGGTTTTCAGTGGACACAGGAACACCTGCAGCTGTAACCCTTGCTGACCTACCTCCTGATGAACGCAGTAACCTGCAGCCCCGACGATCCCCCGGATCTCTTCATCTCCGCTAAACAAAGCAGCACAGAGGGAATCCTCCAAAGTGGCGGCTTAATTCCTGTCCCCCCCCCCTCACAGTGGGACCCTTATGCTCTCCTGCTCAGACGGACTGCATTGAAAAAGAGAGCTGGGAAAAAGTGAAGCAAAGATGCTGCCAGCTGTGATATGTGTTGAGAGGAATGCACCGGTGTTATCGCTCACTGAGTTATGCAAGAACGATTTGGTGGAAACCTTTGCCTGGTACAGTATTGGGCCTCTGCCTCCTCATGCACAAACTGCACACACACACACACACGCACACACACACACACACACGCACGCACACGCACGCGCATACACACACCTAGATACACAAAGCCAAGTAGCTCCTGCCTTGAAGATTTTCTAATTACCCTGAGTGAATGGGAGGCAGACGGACACACGGAGGGCAGACTGCCTAGGTTATCACACACACTTCCAAGACTCCCGGATCTTCTTCCAAACACACTGCCCTATTTTTAGCTTTCATCTGTGCTGTTTTTGAGTCAGAGTGAATGAGGGGCACGGGAGGCATCGAAACCAGAAGATCTGTTTGGGCGCCACTTTGTAACCTGAGCCAAACTGAAACCTTTTCTTTTGAGCATCGACGTTCATTCGATTAAAAAGAGAGGAATGAAAAAATTTAAGCCGATACTTGTTAAATTGGTGCAACAGCAGCACATATTACTATATTTTAAGTAAACAAAAGTTCTGATGAATATTCTAGATAAAGAACCCTCCACATTTACTGGAAGTCCTGTAAAAGATATGTAAGACGTTTCAAAATGGATCACTTGTAGCAGCATAATCTCACAATCAATATTTAATTTGAGAACAGTTATTCTGATCAAAGGTGAAGAAATTCAAATGACCTCTGCCATACTAATTATCAGCCACTGTTGACAGCCTCACAAATGGATTTTTGACTTTTCTTCTTTGTACAGCTCTTCCAAAATCCTGGATTCTTTCTTGTCATCTATTCAGCTCTAGTAGAAACGTTTCCTACTAGATTCAGGTATATCCCAATGGTGCAATGCAGTCATGTTCAGATTGCTGAAGAAGTTGTCCATGAAGCACGGCTGATTACATTGAGTAATTAACCTCACATAATGATGGAGGCAGTGGAAAGGAACGAAGACATGATCCTACTGAGCTGATTGGCCCCTCCAGGAAGGCCTCACAGATTAACAGAAACGTAACTTCTATAAAGGAGAAAAGAACAGAAAAAAAAAAAACAATTAACGCGGCAACAATTGGGTGTAATGATCGGAGAGTAGTAGGAGAAATAAACAGAGGAGGGAAAAGTGGTCTATTGCAACAAAAGTACTGAAATAGCTCAGGGTAGCCAAGGCCTAGACTATAAACTTCAACACAAAGGGTTACAAGCCTGGCCTGGTTCTGTAGTAGAGCAAGCGCACACCAGGAGAGATGAACATATTTCACGTTTACGTTTGGGTAGGGTGGGCCAGAAAAGGTGTGTTAGATTTTAACTGGCGTGATGCACAACACAAAAGTTTGGCATGTAAATAGCATCTAGTGGATGTTATAGACGAGCTCCATGTTGTGCTTGGTGATAAAGTAAATATGGGCCCAAGGCGCTGATGACTAAATGACGTGGGTCTCTGTATCACAGGGCAACAGGAAGTCATGGATTAACAAGTAGAAGGTTCTCAGAAAAAAACCCCAATAAAGTAGGAATGTAAGATAAATTCACACTGCAAAAACACAAAAATCTTTCCAGGAAATGGTGGTCTAATTTCCAGAGCAAATATCTTAGTACACCTGAAATAAAACGAAACTAACTTCGAAGTGACTTTTCAGCAAGATACAGGAGCTTAACTCAATAATTCCTTAACTTTGATTTAAAAAAGTTTTAGTTGCACTGTGAGATTATAACATGGGAAAATGTCTTGGTTTAAATGAATTTATCTGCCAGTGGAACAAGTGTTTTTTTGTTGTTGTTTTGGAGATGAAATATTATACAATTGCACTAGAAACTAGACCAGAAATACTTGGTCAAATTTGGCGTCTTTGGAGTGAAGTTATATTTAATATTGTTTTTTTTGTTGTTTTTTTTATGTTAACATGCTGTCCCCCAAAATAAAGACTGTATTTGTATGAAAATGTCAGTGTGAGATTAGACAGCTGCAATAAGAGCTGAATTGATCAGAATTTACTCCTTTTTCTCGCCCAGCTAACTGGATGGTGTGCTGCTGCTATCAACTGTCTCTCAGCCTCGCATAAACCTCATTGAAAAATCGCTCTGTGTCCAATCATTTGTGAGTGAGTCTTTACAAGAATGATGGCCTGGGAAGTAAAATTTGAAGAAATTCAAGACTTTTTCCACAACACGCTGTCTTGATGACTTCTAAATTCTTTTTTTTTTTTTTCCTGATCACCATTTAGCTGTCGATCTGCATTAAACACTGTTTTGAAACTATTCGCGGATCCCTGGACTACACAGAGCGGCAACGAGCCACGGCCTGGAGCTACGGCGCTGAAAGGGTAACAGTAAGGCGAGGAATCGTGGTATCAGGTGAACACATGAAAGAGGGGAGGTCGCTGGATTTAAGGCTTTTTGTCTTTGGGCGTTCAAAGGAGACAGCTGTCGACTGCACAGGGCCTGGCGCTATTCATGTGGGAGGGACCGCAGACAGAGAGCATGCCAACATACACACACATATACTTCAAAAGAAGGTGTGTGTGTGTGTGTGTGTGTGTGTGTGTGTGTAAGTGTGAATGCAAGCCATCTCCCCACTGATTGTTGCTGTTATTATCATTTAACAATATGCTCGCTTTTATTCATGCGACCATAACTGCATGTTTATTCTCAAGATCTCAATGGCTTTCATCAGATGCGCACATAATAATAATCCCTCTGTCTGACCTACAGCGCTTTGCAAAAGTATTCGCACCGCTTGAACTTTCTTTCACTTTGCCTCGTTGCGACAGCAGATGTCATCGTCTTCAAAGTAGAGCAAAGATTCGCATGTGGAAGAAAAAGGACTCGCTGATTCTTAACCTTTTTTTTTTTTTTTTTAAATGAGGTGTGCATTTGCATTCAACTCCCCCCCTGCAAAATCCCTGCAGCTGCTCCATTAAAAGCTCCTTATAGAACGTTACACCATCACAGGTCAGGGAGAAAGTTGCAGAGAAGTTTATTGTGGAGTTAGGTTATAAAATAAGCCGCGAACAGCTTACGACGGAGAATCTGTGGTCGCATTTACTCCTGCACTTCACATATCTGGCCTTCATTGAAGAGGAAGAAGGAATCCATTGTCACTGGAAATCAACACAGCCTGTGTGTATGACTCTACACACACAGGCAAAGCTAGTCAAATCAAGTTGTGTTGTATTTGTAGTGCACATTTCAGCAACAAGGCAGCTCAAAGTGCTTTACCCCATAAGAGCGTCGTACACTCACCAATTGCGAAACAAGAAATAAACGTTGCATTTTGACAAATATTATCATCAAAACTAAATATCGGCTGTCAGATGGAGAAAACCTGCACATGCCACAGATTTGAGATTCTCATTTGACAAGACAAAAAAACAACAATTCGGATTGTGCTTGTAACGTGGCAAAATATAAAAATGTTGAAGTGGTACGAAACTTTTTACAAGGCACTGTCATGGTAACCATTTTAATATCCCCTCAGGCTACAAACCTCTTCTGCATTTAAAACAACCAGTCACTCCGTGTGGAAACTCCCACGTTTGCTACCTTTCCCTGTGCGGACTGTCAAACACACCAAGCCAGGTCAAAGTTGACAAATTACAAGCGGTAACAGATTAGTATCGTTTGGTTATTTTGTCAAACCAGAGGAGAATGTTTTTGAGGGCGGCAGCAGGCGAGGTGTGAACATGTTTCAAATCCTCTGCTCGCCTCTGACCTCAGAACACCCGACCCGTTTAGTCCCTGTGATGAATATTGTAACTCACGCTTTCTCTTGGTGTCTGAAGGATGTCGATTTTTGACTTTGGAAGGCATCTTAATTGTTATCTTTTTGATCCGATTCAGTCCTTTGGGCACATTTTGTACGTTTAAAAAGCATTCTCGCATCTAATGATGTCATCTGGTGTTTGTCACCCCGGAGTCCTGTGACTTTGAGGTCCATAAAAGACATTTTAAAAAAATCTAATTATGAACATGAACATACATTTGTCAAATTCCATCATCGATATCATAAATACTAATAATCATCAAATGTACGTCAAACATGCTGTTCCAATTATTACCAATAAAAAGACAAACAGGTGTGTTTTGGCCTGGATTTGAAGGAATTCAGTGTTTAGACAGTTTTGAAGTTTTCTGGAAGTTTGTTCCAGATTAGAGGAGCATTAAGGTTCAATGCTGATTCTCCAGCTTTGGTTCTGGTTCTGGGGATGCAAAGTAGACTCGAGCCAGAAGACCATAGAGGTTGATCCAACAACAACAACAACAAAGATAGTTTCATTCATTGATTTATAAACTCACAAAAGTATTTTAAAGTCTATTTTCTGAGCTCCGGGGTGTCAGAGTAAGAACTCTGGGTTAGTAGCCCAGAAAGACAATTTAATTCATGTTTGGAGTTTAATCAGTTCAAAACAAGACGCCTGTCCTGTTCTTCAAATACATGAGTTTCAGATGCTGCTCACTTGGTTTGGCTAATGTTCTCACCTCACATTAATAATATACTTTCACAGTAAAATACATGCACTGCAGGAAGCCTTAGTGTCCAAATTTTCACGAATTGTACAAATACTGACCGAGATTAGCGCAAAATGTCAACTTGAACATTGTGTAGAGTATTTTGGCTTTGAACTTGGGAGAGATAAAGAAATCGGTGACTGTCTGTCCTCATTTAGACTTCTTTTCTTCTTTTCAACATTGAAAGCGAGAATCAATCGATCAAAAAAATAAATAAATAAATAAAAACTTGAACGTGTCGAGGATAAATGCCGAATTTCGTGTAAATGAAAACGCTGCTTCAGTCTTCAGTTGACATTTGCATAGGAGGCAAATCAGTCAGGCTGCATGAAAGGAGAGCTGTGGCAACAGAGCAAAACATGGATATTCCCAAAATTAGGAAGTCATGGCAACAAGAGATGCCATGTACTTTAATATCTACATGGTTATCTGAAGATGCATCCTGGTGTTTGAATGTGGATATGTTTGAAGTAATGAAAAATAAATTCAATTAAAACTCTTTTTTTTTTTTTCACTGACTTCTATAACAATTGATTTTGTAGCACGAAGAAACACCAAGCCTAAAACCTGCATGTCAGCATGATGTAACCCTGTATTTCTAATCCGTACTCTCTGGTGCACAGAACAGAATGAGTAATGAGGAAACACAACACCCTGTCTCCTGAACGCAACCCTTACATTTTCCTATGCAAATAACTTTGCATTCGCTGGGATGCAGCTGCATCAGCTGCAGGAGACGAGGCTGTTTTGTCAAGCTCACGCCCCTTCCCTCCTTCCTGACTTTGTTTGTTTGTTGTTGGGGGGGTTTTTTTGTTGTTTTTTTTCACATTAACCCCCAGATGCAAAACTTCATTTTTGACCAGACAACGCCGAGACAAAACCTTTTGTTCACTAAAGTAAAAGGAAAATCCACAGGAAGGACTAAACTCATCATGATCAGCAAAAAACGGTGCAATCACTCATGAGGTGTGAGGAAATGTTTGTCATCATAAAATTAGAAAAAGTTTAAAAAAGTATTTTAAAGTTTTCTTGCAACGAAAACCAGAAGTTTGAACAGAACTTTTTGAAACAAACATTTCATTATGAAAAGGTAAAACCAACAGTGATTATTCCCTCTCCAAATATTTTAAATATGTTTTTTAGATGAGAAAACCTCAACTAAGTGGGAGTAGTTGCTCATAACGCAGAACAAACTTAATGTTTTCCTCCTTGTGACTAAGACGGGAAAATATTTCATGCACATTCATCTGTTTGGGAATAAATGACTGAATAACAGCTCTTTTTTCGTCTTCCTGTCTCTAAGTCCTTTTCACCAGACGAAGACACTTGAAGCCACCTCTAAACAATTAGGTCTTCGCCAAGCAGCTTTGTCAATCCACTTTTGAATACGTTCATTGTGGCACAATGGGGAAGCAAAGTGTAACTGCTGAAATACCTAGAGCCGCTCCATGCTGTTCAGCTTTTCCCTTGCCTGAACCTTCTGACCTTCTGACTTCACCTGAGTTCGGTGGACAAAAGGTGGAGAAATCTCTCAAATCCAGGCAATGGCACTCAAGTTATTAATATTACTCTGACTCTGCTCTGACTATTTCATCATGTTTTAAGAAATTCGGAGCGTCAAACGTGCTCCGTAAAGCTTTACTAAAATGCTTCCAGAAAAAAAGAGGTGATGAAGAATGTCAAGCAACTGACACTACTGCTTATTTAAAAGCTAGGAGAAAACAAAAATGATTGAGCGCAAACAAAACGAGCGGCAGGTGAGACACGGTGGTGGGACTGTGGCGCTTTAGCCGATGCGCCTCCCACCCCCAAATAAAACCCTTCTTTGGGCCTCGTCGGACTTTGGGCCGGCTCTGGTCATGCAGTATTCTCCGGCGAAGCAACACATGGCATCTGGGTGCCATCGAGCTGTAATTACCCATCTTCCCATGTAGTTTACCCATCTGCTGAGGCAGCGGCTCCCTCCACATATGGGCCGTATGCTCCTATAGGACGAGTAATGATCACCTTCTTAACAAATCTGCGGTGAGCCGAGACAACAGCAGGCCTTCAAAACAATGCAGGCCGGCTGGAGGTCTCCAGGCAGGGGGAGAGAGGGTGGGAAGATATGGTGGTTAAGCAGGAACTGAAAGGTGCGGCTGGTTTCAAGGGAGGTGAACGAGGGTCACACGCTGACACGACTGTTCAGGTCGCGATGTGGATGAAAGTGTGTTTTTATTGCTGGATGAGCTGGGGAGGGGTTTCTGAAACCGGAAGGTAAAAACATGTCATAGCCACACAAATACACACGTGGAGCGCTTAAAGCACACGCATGCACACGCACTCACCTCAGCTCAGGTACCAAGAGGGTTGAGTCTTACTTGGCAGATGTTGCATCAGAATCAACCTGGGAAAGAGAAGGCACACGAAGCAAGACGAGGCGCCTCCCGACCTGGACGTGCGAATCAACACAACCTTTACATTGCTGTGCACTTGTCCAATTCAAACTCAGCTTAAAGCCTCAGTGAGGACACCTGGACCGGCATGACAGAGGTCACGCTGCAGGCAGGATGTTTGTGGACATTTCATGACCCGTTGCTAGAGCTGGTCTAACTTTGTCATTGACTCTTCAGTTTTTACATCAGCTGTGCTGGGGTTGTTTTGCACCATGTGCTGGTGCGTCCGTGTGTGTGTGTGTGTGTGCGTGTGTGCGTGTGTGTGGAGACTCTCCTGCAGGGAACAACTTTAGGTTTGTTGATGAAACGTGCAAAGCAACGGCTTTAGGCAGGTCGGCTGGGGTGCAGGTGCCTTGTAACCAAAGCTCGCTCCTCTTCAGGCGACTTTAGCGAGATGTTTTTGGGTTTGTTTGCGAGACAAACTAGTCACTTCGATGCACATGTCATTAGGTCTGAATGTTATTGCTTCAGGTCAAAGAAAATTACATTTAGTTCACCAACACCAGAAGAAGACGGTAAATCCATCCACTACATGTTAGTTGTGAACCATCATGTGATGAGCATGTTTAAGTGGTTTTTAAACACAAACACAAGAATGTAAGAGATATTTTACAACAAAAGTGTTTATGTTACGTCATAGTTGCATATAATTCAGTTCAGTTCATTGTGATTTCATGAGATGCAGTCTAAAATCACAGTATTTTGAGGTGCTGTTTATGATTGCGATAACAATAAACGCGTCAATAAGAATCATCGATCACGTCTCTTTTAGGTAACTGTGTGACTATAATGCTGCAAGCAACAGCTTTCATAGCGCAACAAACTCAAACCGTTTTTGAAAATCGTTCCGATTCGAAATAAGGTTCTTCAGAAGGACAATTATTTAATTGTCATTTGAATCACTAAACTGCACAGACTTCACGTCGACACCACTTTTGAATTGACACACATTCATTGTTGCTCTTGTGGACAAATAGTAAAAATTTTAGTCAATTATTATTATATTTTTTTTTAACATTAGCTGAAATGCATCAATCAAATTCTGTGTCAGGATGATAAACGTTTGACCATAAAAGATAAACAATATGATAAATGCCCCCCACTTCTGCATGCTACAAGAACATTATGTAAAACTAACGAGCCTTGCAAAGCATCACGAAGGTAAATAATAATTTAAGCTTTTACAATCCCGGGTGCTCTACATCAGAAAGAAGTATATCAACAACACAGGAAGCAATGACAAAAGCAAAAAAAAAAAAAAAAAAAAACGTCAAAAACTAAAGACACAACTGGACAAATCAACAACCTGGAAATGCTAAACAAAAAGGTGCTTCAGACTTTTGCAGTGAAGCTTAAAGAAGAGGAGGAGCAGAAATGATGATAACTGAACACAGAAATATTATTCAAGGATTTGGCACTATTAGCCCTATTAGCCCTCCCTGCCTTTACCATAAATTAACCCTGTGACCTCGGAGCGTCCGATCTCATTTACCACAAGATACCGAGGTGGAGAGGAAGCACGCCTTGAAGCTTTGACAGAGCGAAGTGTCAGCCAAAACGCAGCTGATAAGAAATATCTAGACAGGCTTTAAGACAAAAGGGCAATACAGGCTGAGAAATGAAAGGGCGATGTCATAAAATCATGTCATGGAGCTTTGACACCCATAAATGCTGAAAATGTAAAACATGAACCATAATCTGCTCTGTTTCAAAAGCAGATCTGAAAATTAGAAAAGCCTTTTTAGTCATGCCATCATCATCATCATGTAGATGATGATGACGATGGCGACTGCATTTTCATGCTGTAGTTTTTCCAGCCATTTGTTACAATGAGGGTAAAAAAAAATGTTTATTCCCTATTATACTGTAATTCTTGTTGATAACACATTTTTAATTTGCGGTAAATATAATACAACACGTTAATATTGATGTAACCCTGTAATGTGTCTCATATTAACTGGAGAAAGTTTTGTGATGAGCAGTGTGATGATTGACAGGAACTGAGCTTCTGAGAATTTGAATAGAATAGAATAGAATAGAATAGAATAGAATATACTTTATTGAAGACCTCTGTTCCTCGTTTTTCATAATCATAAAGAAACTTTCATGTCTTACACTCAGCTGCCTTACAGGAGCTTTGTAAAGCTTGACAATCGCCTAGGGAACAGTCTGCTTCCCTACACGACAGCAACAACCCCTGGCAACTAAACAATGCAGCAACGCATGCCGCCTTAGCAAACCTACAGCAACTGTTTGGCTGCGGGTGATGAGCTTGTTGTTGTTTGCGTTGAGACGGAGACGCAGTCGATTCAGCGCGATCTGTTGATGGGACAACATGTGTTTAGTGACAGTGCAAACACCGGGTTTCATCCGGCGGAGTCCGGACGTTGAGCCCAAAACTGCCGACAGTTCCCCACATCTTGGTTTCCATGAAAACAACTAGGAACGTTTCTCTTCACATTTTAATTCATTGCTGCTTCAAAGACTGGAATTGGGCTGCTCACACCGCCATAAAAAAGTCAAACACGGGCAGGAAAATCAGATTTACTTGCATTTTACACCAGTCATCACATTACACATGCAATATCATAAGGGCCACATCATGAACAACACACATACGTGTGCAGTTTTCTTGCTATTCCAAACTGCATTTCATTTCGTCGCTTTTGGACAGACAAACTATATTCTGTTTGGCAGAGAACAAAATGAGACAAGATCAAATTGAAGATTTATGAAATTTCATTTTAAACTTCATTGGAAATCATTGTGAAGCTCATTCAGTTTACGAATACACCAAGAGTTTCTTTTTGTTTGTTTTTTTTTTAAGGCAAAAATCAAAGTACTTTTGCATAATTCAGGGTGAAGCATAAAATATATGCTTCATTTATGCCATCCAGTGTAAGTGACTGTTTGCTTGCACTGTGCTAAGATCCAAACAGAGGGTTGAGTCTTGTCTGGATTTAAACAGTTGACTTATGTTTTGAACCCTAAATGCAAAACTTTATTTTTTTCCCCCCCAAGACCAAAGTTGGAGTAATTTAGTCTTTAGTGCATCTCTTATTGAAGTAGTGAAACTAGAACAATATCCTGTCTTCCTAAATGGCTTTAATTATCATTAATTCAACAAGACGCCACATCCGTCACCATCTGTTGTATTTTCCTTCTTGATATCGTCTTATGTAAGGTTAATTATCCGTGCTGTTGGGCTGTGGGAGGACAGAGGAGAAGCCACTGTGTTTCCTGTCATTTAGCTGGAATTTGCTATTCCTGACAAAAAAAAAAAAAAAAAAAAAAAGAAAAATCTGTGGTTGTTGAAAGCTGCTATGCTTGTTTCTTCTTGCAGCAGCTCCAGCTGAAGCCCAAATGAGAGGCTGAGGAGCAAACTGACATCTCAACCATCAACAGAAAACCTCGCAGAAAGGCCCCTGCCAGAGTTTGAGCTTAAAAACCTGGAAACCTCACTAACGTTTGGTCAGGTCATTGCTTAGGTTCTGGTTCTGTCGCCTGTAGAGAATCTGACTGTTATTTTTCTAAGAGTTGTTAAATGCATACATTTCACGGGGCAAACCCTCTGAAGCACATCTCTCTAAAACCGGAGCTTAAACAAAAGCGAGGCCTGTGGGGGGTTTTTCAGTTCTGTTCTAGCCTAATGAAATGATTTCCTCTTCTTGTATTTCTATTCATGCAGGTGATTTTTTTCCCGTAAGGGAACAGGAACGTCTGACCAAATACCCAGAACAGGCAGAGCAAGCCTTAAAAAGCTAAATATCTGCCAAAAAAAGAAAAAGAAAAAAAGTCACTACCAAATGGAGAAGTTGTTTCCATGATCAACCAAATGAGCTACTTTTACAGTGGTACTTGTTTGGACCAGTGTGGGGGTTTTATTTTGTTGTTTTTTTTTTTTTTTTTACTGTAATCATGTGGATACTTTCACCTTACATGGTAAAGTGCTAAAGAACTTCCTCCCAAATATATTTAGTCAGTTTTTGCTTTTTTGTCACACTTAAATTTCTCAAATCATCAAACAAGTATTGGATTAACCTTAGAATAAAAATCTGTTTTCAAATTATGATTTCAATTTTCAAGGGGGATAAAAAAAAAATAATAATAATAATAAAAAGCCATTCAAGCTATTGAAAAAGTAATTGATCCAGAATCTAAAAGTAATTGTGCCAGATGTTAATATTTGTTTAGTCACAGTTAATTCATTATTTAATAAGGAGGGCGATTACTATTTCACTTAGCCTGGTTTGGATAGACTATTTTCCTCTAAAGAAATTAAATCATAATGTGGAAACTGCTTTTTGTTTTCCCTAAAGATATCTTTATCTGTTATATACATTTATTTAATGACCTAAAACCTTCAAGTGCAATGGGGAAAAAAAAAAAATCAATACATATTTAAGGGGAGAAATACTATTTTGCACTCTGGACTGTAAATCTCAGGCCTCAAGATTTATAATGATACGCAGTTTGACATATCTGCTTTATTTACAGTCAGAAATAAAGCAGATATTTCTGACGTTTTACATTAAAATGTCAGAAATATCTGCTTTATTTTTACAATGTAAAAATGTAAAACGGTGTGCAGTTTTTCACTATTTGAATGTTTTGTTGATGGGAGATAAATGCAGGGTGGCCAAGTTACTGTGGCTTCAGTTCTGTAAACAAGTGCGCCCTCTATAGGAGACATCCCGCCATTCAATTTAGAGATAAAAAAAAATAAAAATAAATAAGTGACACAGGTAGCTGATTGTTAATAATAAGACAGGGAAAGAAATGTAAAATGTGCTGAACTAATTAAGAAGAATGTGTTGTTATTTAGATCCACACAACAGGAAGTCTCAGTTTATGCTTAGTATTTTTATCCACCACTAGGTGGAGCTCTCCCCTACTGGATTTGTCCTGTGTTGACAAGTGAACAAAATAACCTTTGAAATCAGAAAACATTTTAATGTTAAAAAAAAAAAAAAAGTTAAAATAATAAAGAACACAAAGGAATGGAGATAGTAACAATCATTACCTCCACATATAATAAGCAACATGACAATTTATAAATTTATATGAAGCTGTTAGAAAGATTTCGAAGGCATTAAGCAATATTTCTGGAGGAACAAGATCAGGTCAAACCATATTTCCATCATGGGAGAAGAAGTGGAGGAATATAAATGTCTCAGCGTTCGCCTGGACAACAGACTGAACTGGAGACGCAGCAGTGAAGAGGCAGAGCAGACTGGACTTGTTGAGGAAGCTAAGATCAGTCAAGCTTTGCAGCAAGATGCTGCAGTTCTTCCATCAGTCTGTTGTTGAGAGCGTCCTGCACCTGATGTGTAAATGGAAAATATTTGTTTACTCCTAAGAAAAAGAAGAAAAGCGATCAGAGATCGTTTAAAACAACAACAAAAAAAAAAAAAAATCAATAAATCCCTCTAGAATCAGGAACAAATCAGGAAAGTTTCTAAATATAGGACTTTCAAACACACTTACACAAGTCTGAAATGACAGTGAGTTCGAGGCCACTTGCCAGCTTACATCACGTTTCAGTGGATGTTTAGTGGCTGCCCTGCAGCTGTTCCAGCTCACTGTTACAGATATGCTGCCAAATGCATAAGAATCAAAGTTCATATAGAAAATAACAAAAAAGAAAATGAAGACGTCACAAGAAACATCTGCATTCCCACCACTTTCTTTAACCCCTCTGGTGGCCGAGAACAGCAATAATCAAGCATTGTAAATCTGCCTCATCCTGCGATAGTCATAAACACTCTTTACGTTTTTACGTCATTTACAGCCAGATAATAAATCAAAAAGAGGACAACCCATTATTTTGCCAAATGTGCAATTTCTCATTGAAAAACTGACTCATCATTTCATGAATATGTAGAAGATTTTCATTTCAGACACAAAGAAGTTTCTGAATCAACAAACTAAAATTAGAATTTCAATGAAAGGCGCCTTGCACAGCTTTCGTTCCAACAATAGCCCATCAATTTCAGTGAGTTACTGCTGCCTCAAAGAGCTTCATTCATAAAAACAAGCTTTAAAATAAGGACTGATGAAGGAAACAGGTAATATGTATTCTGGTTAGAGGTATACTCATCAATCAGAAATTTGAAACTGATTTACACTTATTCTTTCAGTCGAATGATGTTTCCGCAATAAAACAAATGATCCAGTCTTTAAAAAACAGTTCCATATTTATTGCAAAATATTCTTGTACAGAATTCAACTGAAAAAAAAAAAAAAAAACATGAACAGAGGAGGAATGGACAGTAAGGCCAACATCAGGACTCCGAGAGTCGAACTGTACAAACACCGACAGTAACATTTTGCTGCTTTAATTAATAACTTTTGTACAGAAACCGTTTCGCCGCGCTCACAGCAAGACTCCTTAAAAAGGAGGAAAAGGAAACGAAATCAATGTCACACATTTTTTTTTTTTCTCTTAAACATTATTGCCTCGCCTGTAAACCCATCAACTCAGATCACCAAAGGACAATCTTTAAATACTGAAACTTCTATAAGAAACATGTCCCTTGATTGATGATGTCTCACAAAATATAAATATATATATATATTATATATAAGTATATAGTTGTAAAAAGCTCAGAACGGATCACGTTTTGGGAATGAGAGTAGCGTCTTCTGTCGTAGAGGTTCAGAGTGTGACTGCTGAAGCTAGAAGGCTAACACCACAAACGGAGAGAGAGAGGGAAAGAAAACGTCCGATCCGGAGTCGAACCCGACGCTACGCTTTGTAACACGCCGCTAGAATAATCTGCCCCCCCCCGTCTTGACGTGGAGGGGGCGTCGGGGTAGAAGAGTGCATCTGTGTAGTAACGGGCGTGCATGTTCATGTTCACGTTCATGCACATCCTCATGCGATTTGGCACTGATGTAAAAGTCATGTCCTCATCATGAACCACAAGGATATCCTAGCTCTTTTTTGTCTTTAGACGTTTTTGTTTTTCTTCACACATTTAAAAAAAAAAAAAAAAAAAAAAAAAAGGCAGCGTGAGACAGGATACATTATCTCCCCTACCAACATTCAAATGTACATCTTTAACATTGTCTCTCCCGCCGACAGGGAGATGCTGAGGACATTGAAAACCCCTCCTGTCTCTGGAAGTTCCAGATAAAAAAGAAGAAAAAAAAATAAGAAAGAGGATTAAATTAAAATTAGACTAGATTTTATTTTGTTGTTGTTGTCATATATGCAGAAGCCCTTCAAGGAAAGCACAACATACAAAAAAAAAAAAAAAAAAGTAATAATTAATAAAACGACGAAGCTGATGTACAATCCAGAACTCCAGAGGGGCGGCTTGCTTCCGAAATACTCCACTGGTAAGACAAAATATGAACCTTAGACAGAAGCACAAAGACTGTGTGTTGGTGTGTGTGATTACACATTGCACGATACACCTGATAAAAACTAAATATACCAAAAAAAAAAACAAAAAAAACCAAAGCATGAGCCTCTTTAAATAGGGGGAATCCAGTGACAGACCCTAAGGAGCAACACAACCAGACAAAGTTGTGTGGAACCTTCTGAGATTGATTGGGGATGTTTGGGCAACACTTGGCCCCAACACCCATCCTGGACAACCCCAACACATGGAAACAACCCTAAATACTAAATGCTATGAAACATTTCAAACCACCTTCATAGTTGGCCTGCACTCATTGTATCTGCAGTAATTCCTGCCGTCTAGACTGTTTTACCATGAGGCCAGATGACGACAGGAGTGTCATCATCTGTGCTGCTGGCTGTGCGACCATCAAGAGTCCCACAGAAAATAGAGCTCGCTCATCTGCAAGGTCCAAGTGGCTCACATTCACAGACTTGGAGAGGTATGTCAAAGCATATGGTTGAGCGGTCAAAACACAGAACGGACCCCCACTGACCTGACCCCAACTTTACTAAAAGAGCAGAGCTGCTCGAACTGCTCCCAAATAAAAAAAACAAAAAACAAAAAAAAACAGAAAGCAGAAATAAAACCTTCATTCTATAAACCATGTTGACAAAACAGGTGTTTTGTTCTCTATAAAAAAGTGTCCTGGTTAAAAATGTCGAATAAACTCAGTAAAAGACGCTCCATCACAAGTTGTGATTTTTATAGATCAGAGGTCATCAGTCGGGGTAACAGCTTATGAGGTCCCTACTCAGTATTTTATATCTTTTATATTTTTGGAGCTGAATAAGGTCGACAGATCATGAAATAACTCAGAAAAAGCACATGTCACTTTCTCTATGTTTCACATTTATGCAGCATAAAGCTAGTAGCCTAATAACGGTGTGTGGAGCAGCTGCTGGCCGCCTGCAGACCCTCAGTGCTGTGCTCATGACTAGCTAAACTCATCATAAGTATGAAGCAGAAATAACAAAAACATGAAGAACTGATATTAATTTCAACTGTGATAATTAGTGAGGCCTATTTTCTTGTGAACCAGAGGGAATGAGTGTCGATATGAGATTTCTAGTATCATTTGTGAAAAGGAAACTTGAGATGCTTTAGACCGAAAAAGATAATCCGTGCTAATCCAGATTTGGATCTAGTTGTTTTTTTTGTTTTTTTTTTTATTTTCGTTTGGAAGAATTTTCACCTTCTCATTTCTTCATTTTGTATGTTTTGAAGGGAAACTGAAGTCTTTTCTCCGCGACCGTCCGCATTTCAACTGAGGATGACACGTTTTGTGTTTGTTTTAGTCGTTAATGCCAAACTCCATTTGTTTTCGTTACGTTTCTTCCTCTCGGTGATCCACCAGAACAAATCGATACAACGTGCTGTAATGGCGTTGGTGTGAGAGTCTGGGAAAGGGCTCCTAAAACATTTATGGATATTCCGAGTGCTTCCAAGATGCAATACCCTGAGTAGCAGACGTAGGCTTAGGTTAAACCTCAGTAGAAACAAAACACATTTGTTGCTAAGCAAAAAAAAAACAAAAAACAAAAAAAACAGATAAAACACCTTTCACACATAAATAAAGCTTTGTAGTCAAAGGTACATTGGCAACCACAAGCGTAACCCTAGAAAAAAAACAAAACCCTAGTTTATCTGTGACTAAACAAGTCGTTTTCAGCTGGATAATATGCATATACTCATGCATATATAGTATCTGTCTCCCTTTGCATATAGACAGAAGTGTTTTGGGGTCTACATAGAGAGCTTTCAGCTATACCCTCTCTCTGCAGAGCCCTACATTGAGAATTAAGAGATGGATGTAAATGAGAGTGATGTACTTCACGGGCCAAGGAGCGCCAGGACAACAACCAATCTCTGTGCAGACATGTAAACAAAAGAGGCCAGAAAACCACAGAGGATGATGGGTAACAGACATCCACTTAAAGCAGCAAAAGGGTCAGACAAAGTACAACAAGAAACACGAGGAGGAAACACTCCCTCCCACCCCCAGTCGCTCCTTTATCAATCGGGAGGATTCAAAATGGAGGGAGGCGTCACGTCCACTCTGCCTCGTGCGATTCCTCCCAGGCTGGGCTCAGAGTCTGTCCTGCAACAGGAATTTAAATTAAAGCGATGTTCCTGCGCTGCTCTAGATGGAAATGAATCAAAAATGTAACGGCAAATTCTGAGTGATCTACAGCAGCGTCTCTTTAGAAAAAAAGTTGAACGAATGTCTGATCGCCGCCGGTGAGGCGCGGCAGCCAGAGACGAGAGGGCACGAGAGCGGCGCACCTCCGCAGCCCTTCTTGGGGTCTGTCTCTGGGGTCTGTGAGGCGGCGGACCTAGGAGGACACGAACCTGGAGCTCAGACAAACAGCTGGATCCGCTCCCGGATGGTCTGCCTGCAGATGGGGCAGGTCTTGAGCGCGGCGCTGCAGTCGATGCAGGAGGCGTGGCCACACTGGAAGACCAGCTTGATGTGGTTGTCGATGCAGATGGGGCAGGTGATGCGCTCCTCCATCTGCCTGTAGCGGGACTGCAGCTGCTCCAGCAGGTTGTGCTGCTCAGAGTTCTCGGTGCCAGGGCTGCAGTCCACCTCGGTTTGGTCTGCGGAGTCAAAATCATTGACAATACCCGGTTTTAGACCAGAGTTTGACGTGCAGTTGCAGTGTTATTGTGCAAGCTGAGACTGGCCGGCTGTTTGTGCCAGGAATGGACAGAACCTCGCTCCGAAACATCCCACACACCAGAAAATACAAGTTTCTAATCTATTCTTACCTTGTCGTATTTTCTTGGTTATTGTGACCTGACATTTGATGCATTTCTTCATGCGATGTGCACATTCTGTTAAGACAAAATTAGTGTTACTGACTACAGGGTTTCTGCAGGTTTCAGACTTTTTATGACCATTATGAAAAATCCTATATCTAGGCCAGTAAATCAGTTAATAGCATGATAAATTAAAACCAGCTCATTAATTTCCATTTGCATAATTTATCATTTGTCTATTTTCTTTCTCTCTTTCTACCAAAAACTGGATGAGAAAAGTCTTCAGTCTGGTGCTGTGGTCTCAACTGGCCCTTTTATTAAAGTACAATTTTGTTTTCAGAGACTTTGTAGGTCATTTTATTTGCTGTTTCTGTTGTTTTGTTTATTTCATTTTTGGATATTTAAAAGGTGTTCCAGTTAAATGTCCATTAAAATTGAAAGTTTATTGATCTTTGAGAATGTGTCCTTGCATTTGTCTTCATGCCATCATTTTATATGACGTTATATTAATTGAAAACTGTCTCAAAACAACACTATCATTTATCACAATGACTTCTGGGACAATTTATTGTCCAGCAAAATGTGTTATTGTGACATGTCCACCTGTATCTCCTCAGAAATGTACAAACTTTCCCTGGCCATAAATTTATATTTACCCATCACAGACGCAAAAATAATATAAAATTAAGACTTTTTGAGGCTCCGCAGTCAATCTGGAATACATAGAAGACTCTCCTCCCGATGCCCCTCACCACCACAGCTTGCAGACGTACCTTCACAGGCCACGCTGTGCTGGCAGGGGCAGAACAGAACCAGCAGAGCGAGCTCAGAACAGATGAGGCATTCACTGGGACCGGCCGGTGTGGGAAAAACCAGGTTGGTCATGGTGTTGGGTGTTGTGTGGACCCGCCGCAGGCTCGCGCTGCTCAGGCCCTGCCCACATGTGATGGCCTGCAGGCGCTGCAGCCTGAACGACAACAGAAAGCCATAAGAGCTCATCTGAAGTGACCAACACGTCAACATAAAAAAAACAAAAACAATTTTTTATCTAAATCAAACTCTGACATGGATTTGTTTGCAGAAAAATGTTTCTTTATGAGCTGTATTTCATTTATAGCCTTTCTTGCACAATGTCTCTGCTTCCTGCTATCCAATGAAAATGTACTTTTTTTATTGTTAATTTTATACTCAAACCAAAATAGCCTTGTAGTTGCCCTGTAAACGAACTGAACGTCAGTCCTTGGATCACAGTTTACTTCTACGCCAGTTTTCTGAACGCATACCTGTGCTTCTCAGAAAAGTTCTTAATGAGCTGCATCATGGTGCTGTCTCCCACCAAGTCCAGAGGACTCTTGCCCTTGTGGTTGGCGTAGCTGATGTCAGCACCTTCCTGGGCCAGAAAACAAGCAATCGCCATGGCGACGCTCAGCTCGGTGTTCCCCAGGAGACCCGAGGAATTCAGCTGTGGACGCAGAAGGAGGAAGACGAGAGGATAAGGAAAAGGAGGAGGGAGAGTCTGGGCTAAAACCATTACGATTGTAAATGAGATTGTGTCATTTCAAGAGAAAACTTTAAAAGTCAAAGGTGCAGGAGAACTGAGCATAACATAAGTGTAAGAAGTTCAATGAGAGTCATCCAGATTTAGACGCTACATCTAATCTGCTGACAGTGACCAAAACGGCCCCGAGCACTCAAGTCTAGCCACCTTCAAGGCTGTGTATGGGTGTTTCGGTGTGTGTATGCGTGTGTGTGCGTGTGCGTGTGTGTGTTGGCTCAAAGCCCATGATGCTGAGAGGAGCTGCAGTGTTCATCTGAAGCAATGAGGATGTTTTTTTTCAATCGTGAAATATTTACACCATGTAATGGGACAACGCTTGTGTGAAACGTTTCACATCAGGGGAACAACAGAAGTTTTTTATTTCCATGAAAAAATAATAGTTTGACAAAGAGTTGCGTTCATGGCTCTGAAAAACAAAAGGGACAAAACGTTTGACGACGGTGCAATTCTAGTCCGTACAATTCTACCAAACATAAACTATGGGGGAGGAAAATAAACTAACTCGATACGTACAAAGCACACGTAAACCCAAAAATCTATTTTTTTTCTGATCAGTGAACGCACCAAATGCAAACGGCACTACATCGTACAAATGTCAGTCTTTTAGGTGGATGCTATTATTCAGAGAAGAGTGTTAGCTATTTTTAGCATCAGACTGTGCTGTTACTACTAGCCATGCTAACCAAGCTAATTGGTAGCATGGTACAGACAAAATGCCAACTATAATATTTGTTCTCGTAAAACCCCGTGTCACAGTTAATTCTCACATGCACTGTAAAATCTCTTCTGGTTCTAAATCAATTGATCAGTGATCATTCTGCCTTTTTTTAATTTTTAGCAAATTTTAAGCTTATAGACATTTTTAGCAAGAGAAAAGAGCTATAAAAAAAAAGAGCTAGTTGAGCAACTAGCATTTCTTGCATAAGCTAGAAATGAACCAACTGAATGTATTTTATTGCTATTTCTATACATTCTCACACCAAAGTTTGTAAAGAGACAAACTTTAGTCAATCTGAGTCAACTAACACTGGGATTTGTAGATCAACGCTTCACAGGAAAAAGAAAATGGGAGATCGGAAATTGTCCACAAAATTGATCAGAGTATTTCTAGTCTTCAGTAAGAATCACAGACCTCCTAACTAAAGCTTCATCTTAGCTTATTTCCATTCTTGACTTTCCCTCTAAATTTATCCCAGTAACGCTGTGGATCTCGCACAAATACAACCTTTAAAACAACAGAACTGTCCGTGACATCATCTTTACTTCAAGAAAGTGAACCTTTTATGTTCCGAACCCATATTTTTACTTGTGTTAAACGCTGAAGCTATAACACATTCCTCGGGTTATATTTGGCTCCACTAACCTTATTACTGTCTCTTACGTTAATCTGGGTTCTTGCGACCTGCTTGCACATTGAAGAGAGGTCCTCTCTCCTCAGGTAAATCTGCTCCAAGCTCAGACACCTAAATCCCCATTTTACCTTCTTTCACCTTTCATCCTGCTGTTTACCTGGAACCCAACGAACAGCTTCATCCTAAACAAATCCCAGGAGACTGAGCATACACTGTAACATTCATTGGTTAAGGTTTGTTGCCTTACTGTGTTTCCTATTATATGTGACCTAGAGCGTGTTTTTTCTTTATCTCACTTGGAGGCTATACTTATCTCTTTAATCATAAGACGTCATAGACGTCTCTATTTTAGATTAGATTAGCAACGTCTGGTTAGGTCTTTATTACTTTATTTAGCTTATGTTGACTTATATAGGGGTTATTTATTTATTTTTACCTTTTTGCTTTGTAACTGTCACTTCAAGTTCTTAACTGTGTACTTGGTCATTTTGTTTATTTAAATAGATTCAGGTATTACACTTCAAAAACACAAAATATTGTCTTTGATGCAAGTTTCTAGGGCAAATATTTAAGTAGATTTAAAATGAGATGAAACTAACTGACATGTAATTCTTAAGCAAATAATTTTTAAGTCAACAATTCCTTAATATTGACGAAAAAGGACAAGTTACAAGTGAAATAATCTACCAGTGCAACTTTGTTATTTGAGGCCTTTAGGTGAGTTTCTGTCCAACAGTGCCTTTGTAATTCAAAGTAGGAAGTAACAGTAATGTATCATTTAATAAGCCACCCTCCATATTTAGATTCCCCCATCAACCCTCACCCTGCAGTAGAGCGACGTGGACGAGCAGCCCTCGCTGCCCTCCTCAGTGCTGCTGCCCCCTGCTGACGGGGTGAGCATGACGTTGGCCAGCTGCGGGCGAAGCAGGGCCACGTGCATCGCCGTGTCACCGTCCTCGTCCTCCATGTTGACGTCGGCGCCCTCATCCACCAGCAGCTGCACCAGGTCCGTGTGGCCCTGTGTGACGGCCAGCTGCAGCGGCGACTGGTTTCGGTTGTTGCGGATGTTGACGTCACAGCGCCCCTAACGAGAAGCAAGACGAGTGAAATGCAATTTGTTTTATCTCAAATGTGGATTTGAATGAATAAATAAGATGAATACTAAAGAGGCGACACCGAAGCTCTCATTTCTGGCTCACCTCCTTGATGAGGACCTCGGCGACGTCTCTGTGGTTGTTGAGCGCGGCCAGATGAAGGGCAGAGAAGCCGTCTTCCTTTTTGACGTCTACCAGCTGTCGAGCTCGAGCCAGGATCTTTTCTGTGGCCCTGAAGGCAAGACGACCAGACAACTTGACCAATCACAACTCAGATTATACCCATTTAGAAACTATTTGTAAGCTGGCAGAGGAAAAACCCAGAAAACATGCCACGTCTATCAGATGTGCATGTATTAAAAGTAACAGCAGAGGACCCAAAGATTGTACTGAAGTGCGAGTAGTACTTCTTCTGCTACTTCGACATGGTTTTACTAAGGTAAGAGTAAAAAGTAACCATCCAAGAAATTACCGAAGGGTAAAACAGTATTTGGCAAAAAGGCTATTCAAGTACTGATTACTGATCAAAACACCAATTATGTAATATTTAACAATTACATAAATCAGACAAACAAAAGAATAAAGCTCTGTGGAAATGTTGATATTTTAGAGATTAAAATGAAAGTAATGCATATAAATAACATAATTTTTAAAAAATCGGGCAAATTAAACTTTTTTCCAAATTTCTTTCAATATGAAACAATCAAAAATTGCATGTCTGGTGAATTTCTGGCTAAAACAAACTTGTTCATTATTCACAGTGGTCAGCAGTAGAGTAACGGTACCTCATAATGAAATTACTCACATAAAAGTAAAAAGTACAGCGCAGGAAAAATACCCCTAAAAGTTATTTTTTTTTTATTCAAAAGTATACTCAACAAAATGTAACTGAGTAAATGTAACTAGTTGCTACCAATCTCTAGTCAACACTTTAAAAGACTATGTATAATGTATAATTTTCCCTTCACTACAAAATGAAACAGTTTCTGCTTTTCTGCATCATTGAAAATCCCAAGAAAATCCACCAACATTTACTGTTGCGAAGAGGAGAAGTTTCAGGTGAATTTCCTTTATTTCATTACCTTTTGTGCATACATTTGATTCAACAGGGAGTTATTTTTCACAAAAGTGCCAGTGCGTACTTTTCATTATTCGTTTACAAAGCGCCTAGTTTTCATAATAAGTCCAAGTTCCTGACATCCGAACAGAACTGCAGCTGCTTCAAAGGCTGCTAACAAGACAATCTGAGCAGAAAACATGCTCTCCAACACGACTCAAGACAAAGTCCCAAATATTAACCTTCCTGTTTGCCATCCATCAGGATTAGTCAGGTTACGGCGCATTATGCTGAATAGCAGTCTGTTTTTAATTGCACAGCGTAATGAGGCCTCAGTCAGTGAAATGAGACCATCGCAACTTTGTTTGCATTTTATGCAGTGCAAGTCTGGGCTGCGCCGTTTTAATACTCTCTCCTCTCTGCCTGAGTGGGCTTTATGAAATGTGAAATTGAAGCCGACAGTCTTAGCAAGCGCCCAGGAAGCTGGCAAATCACCACAGAGGCATTAGTGTGACATGAACCAAAACTTCTGGAGGAAGTTGGGTTTAATTTACCGCTTGCCTCTGCAGGATTTTACTGTGTGGAAACACTGATGGCACACACGCTCACAGACGACCCTTCTGTCCGTTGTTTCAAAAGCGAAGAATAACGAGGAGAAGGACGGAGAGCATCAGCAAAGACCTCTGTAGAAACAGCTTTCACTGACATGATTAATCGATTATAACCACTGCTTATTTGTTAGCTGCTCACTGCGAATGCATTCGGAGGTGTGGGCTGGACTCGTTGGTTTGTGACAGAGTCAGTCAGAGGTGACTTGGATTGCCTGTGTGATTTAAAGGCGTCCAAAGAAGACATTGCCAGAGGTCACAGCTACCTGCATTGCAGATCTGGAAGCTGGTGGTCCAAGCGCTGAGTGAGCCTCTTATACAGCAGTTCCTGCTTTCCACATCACAGTCAAAAGATTAAACTGCTCAGTTTTTTTTTTTTTTATTATTTAATGTAGCCACTCTTGTCTGTACCAACTCTGTTCTCTGCTTTCACATTAAGACCTAGCTGACATTTTGGTATGTGATCAAAGCAAAATAAATTCAAAATGCAAATAGTTCTGAATGAAGTGACTCCATTCAGATTCACGTTTAAACTAAACTAATTTTGTGTATATAACAGATTTATGTGAACTGATCTATCCTGACTGTCATGCTATGAACATATTTGACAGTAAATGGAAAAAGAAGTAATAAAGAGAGAAAAGTAAAGTTGCAAAATGGAGAAACTTCATGAAGACAAACCAGAGCGGCATCTCTTCTCCAGTATAAACCGTTATCCCATTATCTAACCCGTTTGCGTCTTCAGAAGATATCTGGCAACATGCCTTGTTCCGTCGCTTTCCCAGGCCTCTCTGTGAACTTGGCACATAGTTGTCTTTTTCCATTTCCTCAAACAAAATACATAAGACTGATAAACAATCCATTTTTGTCTTTCTGTCACAGAAAAACAGATGTTCACAGCTGCTCTCTGAAATAACTTTAGTTTATAAATTTGGAAACAACCCTCAACTTATCTGTCCAAGACAAAACATCAACAGATTAACAGACTGTTTTAGTTTGGGGTAAGTGTGGGATTAAGTGTGAATCACATGTTTTTCCTCGTTTGTTGAGGTCGATATATTAAAGAGAAAACAGAAAAGATCAGTGTACAGATTTTGGCAGTTTATTTCTACTGGGTTTAAATATGGAACTTGCAAAATTCAACCAGTCAATCTATTGACTGGTTGAATAGATTGACTGGTTGACCTACGTCACATGGAAAACATGTGACGTAGGTCCAAAACTGTTCTAGACCGAGTTAGAAACCCTGTAACCATGACAACAGCTCACCGTAAAAAACAAACGACTAATTCACACGAAACCTTTAATATTACTAAAATTAATTATTTATAAAAACTCATACCAGAGCTGAGAAAATCCTGTTTGCTCTTGTACTAAACTGAGATTTAGAGTCACGTTCATTAAAGTCTGTCACAAATAATACATCAGCATATCCGTCTACTTGCTTTGATGTAATTCTCAAACGACATTGTCTTATGTTTGATCAATTTTGTATTGCAACAGCCTATTTAAAAAATAAACCTCCTGACGCCATGTTTGATTCCCTTACAGGAAGTTGTGGTTGTTTTGAAGCAATCAGATTAGCTGACGTAGATTTTAGCTTTGCACCACATCGCCTCCTGTGGGTCAAGCATGTTTAAAACACCTCTTTATTTTAGTGGAGGAAAACTTTTCTGAAACAGATTCTGTGCGCACAATATTATTCTTTAAATGACACGGCGGAGATGTTCTGTTGGCGACTAAGATCTAAGAGTTATCAAGTTTGATGTTGTTACAAACCTGTTTTATGACTCTTTCCAAACGGAGTAGAAACACTAAAGAATAAAAAAATACAGTTAGCTAACCTAACTAACGAAGACAAATCACTTAAACTGAATGAGCCTTGACCTTTAAATGTAATGTACACACACACACACACTTGTCTGCGTCAGTGCAGTGAAGGACTGTAAATCGTGTCTCCCTTCATTGCGTGAAGCAGCTGGTGTCAGGCTGAATGAATGCTGAAGACTGCAGCCTAAACTCAAAGACCTGAACACACGACTCGTGCCAGAGCAGAATGACCATTAATTAAAGAACTGCTTGCAGAGGTCCCAGTTCTCCTACACTGTTCTTGCTCACTTGCAAGTTGTATCTTTTATTTTGCGCACATGTAACTCTCCTGTACACATCTGAACGGAAATGATATTTTTAGAACAATCAGGAGGGTCTGTATCTTTTTAACTAGGTCAGATTTGACAAAGCGGTATGCATGAAGAATACGACAGCTGTAAAGAGAAAAGAAAATAGACAAAATAGGGGGGGAAAGTAATCAGAGGCGTCCAAAGAAGTAACAAGAATCGGACAATTTTCAGCCATTTGGAAAGGCAAAACTCTGATAAACACTGATACTCATGTCAACATAGTTAAGAAAATTTACCTTTAAAGGCTGAACTTATCAACGAAAAAAATGCTTTGCTTTTTCCCCTCTCTCTCCTTTTACCATTTGTCATAAAACAGCTTGTATTTGGAAATATGAACTACCTTCAGGAAACACTGACAGAGACTAATGTCTATGCTTGCTAATGATAGTCAGACTGATTGTTATCCTTAATATTATGAGGTTCCCTGGCTGATGGGAGTGTAAAATATTAAATCTTTGTTTTAAATAGTAAAACCCTCTCTTATGATGCTTGCACTCTCACTCAGTGTCATCACCTCTGGCTCTTCAAACAGGGACAGCTGGAAAATCCTTCTGAATTATATTAATTACTGGTCTTAAAGAGAATTAATCAGAAATTTTAATATGCAAAGTCTTTACTAAAACCTACTAAAGTGAATTTGTGTATGAATCTGACTAGAACATGTATAAACTAAAGTCAAAACTGAAACTTTAGCAAAATTTACTTGATGGCAACAAAAGGTTACAAAAATTTCTAATACAAATTTTTAGGATATTATCCATTTCCATTGATTATCAAAACTTCAAAAGGTTTTAATCGACTCCTTCAATGAGAAAACTTTCAGGCTAAAGTTAAATCCAAGTGATGCTTTTGTTTTTCCATTCTCACTTTCTTCTTTTCTGGACATATTTTTAAAGAACCATGGGCGACTTTCCATGATATAGTTTTGTTATATTTGGAAAGGAAATTTTATGGTAGATCAGAACGCTGCAATGAAGTACAGACACAGAAATCTACTGTGTCTGTACAGTAAAGCACAATTTACAGCAACAGGCAAACATAAGTTCTAAGGAAGTAAGACAGGCCCAAATAAGGATTTAAAGATCCTTAGAGCATCGTAAAAATGTCGCGCAAGGAAGGTTTCATCGTCTCCGGGTTCCAAATTTTCAGGAGTGCTGCACATGGGCATGTTTAAAAGCAACAAAAAAAAGAAAGAAAACAACAAAACAAAATCTTTAACGCTTCACTAATAGGATTAATATTTATATTAATATTAATAATAATAATATTAATTTTTAATTACAACTTTTTGAGACACTGAAGGAAGTATCCATGCCTTTATGTCAACACTTTCAGACGACTAATTCTCAGTATGTCAACTTAGATCAGTTATTACATCATTGCTAGCAAAAGGTACAATATTCTGCCATTTGCATATTAACAGGAACTGTAAGCAGAAGCTTATCCCTCAACTGTTGACCTTACTAAACTGACTTCCTGTATTTTTTGGTTCTTTTCACAGGTTTGACTTTCAGAACATACATCTGTTTATAAGTGCTATAAAATATGGAATAGTTCACTAATCTTTATGAACAACAGACATCATAGTACCTTTAAAAACCCACCATGTTCATTTGCCTTTCAACTAGGTAGAGATTCACATTTTCTCTTTTTATATTTCATTTCACTTTACAGTTTTTTTTTTAACTTTGTGATGTTTATTCCATTTCTATTTTTGTTTTATTGTTTCTATGAGACTGTCATTTATTTAAGTTTATTTCTCTTTTTGTCCATTACTTTGGCATATTTTGCTTTATACACATGGCATAAATATTGCTGACATTGACATATGGTGGACTTTGGGGGCATCATTCACAATTCATTTATGAATTCTCAGTCACCAATCAGCATTATGTTCTATTCAGGACTGCAGTTTCAATATAAATAGTTGTGTTTCAAGTATTTTAATAGTATTTATGAAGAGACTTGGTGGAAGTGAGGGTGCTAACTGGACCCAACAGGCTCAGAGAGGACATTGAACAGCAAAATCAGAAACAAGTAGAACGTTTATATCATGCCTGGATGAGACTTTGTCATTGTGGAAACACACTCTGAGTAATCCACTAAGCGTCTTCCTGCCTGGTCAGCATCATGCCCAGTTTGTGATGGAGATTTACACTCTGTGCCAGACAGACAGAAAACTGAGGAGCCTATATGTGACCAGTATCAAAGACGCTTGGTGGAAGTGTCAGACACTGGTCACATGTAGCCAAGGGTAAAGAAATATAGGCAAGCGTCAAGAAATTCATTTGCTCACGTATAAAAAAAATGGCTTTCTTCATCTTTCATAAATTGTTAATATCATTCATTTTTACTATGAAAGTGGCATGTTTCACTAGATTTCTCTAAATATAACAAATTATCAGTTGCGCTAAAATTACAGGAATTCACTTTACTAATGGCATGTTTACAGAGAAAGCTGCGATACACACCTCCCACAAATAAGATACACTAATTGTACCTTTCAGGAAAAGCTTTTAAGCAACGGGGACATGAGGGGACGGCATTGTCTTGTGTGACTAACCACAGAGAGAAGAACATTCAGATACCTGGTTTATTGTTTTGTACAACAGCAGTAGTCACACACACACGCACACAGACACACCTACACACACACACACACACCTATGCACACAGAGAGATGAAGTGAGGGCTGGTTGCTATGAGAGCAGATATAAAAAATAGAGACTTCCACAGTGTCTCTTTTGTCTGAAAATGTTTTGTGGCAGATTGAGGCTGCAAAATATATCATAATGCATTAATATGAGATAATTATTTATCTTTCTCTTAGATTCTCTACTACCATGCATCTGATGATACTTATTGCTTAATGCTGTAGGAGGCCGTTTTAGAAATCAAAAGAAGTAAAATTGTTAAACTAATTTCACTGCCAAAGCAGCAGATGTCCAAATAAATACAACTAGGTATTTTATGTAGCAAATAGGACATAACTTTTCAATATGGTTGCTTTCTTTTGCTAGTGTTCTGCAGCTCTTCAGACGATTAATCAAAATATAGTTATTGTGAAGGTTTCTGGTAGAAAAAGTGAGCTGTGTTCACCATTAAGAAGCAGAAAGATGTCGCTCATTATGCTCGTTTTGATGTCTTTCAGTTGATAAAATGTAAACCATCTGATCTCAAATTAAACATTAAACAAACTCTTTTGGACACAAATATGAGATATTAAAGGTTTTGGTTTGTTTTTCTCCTAAAATGGAAGAAGAAAAAATTTACATAAAAAGCTAAAATATCAAAATAAAGTCTGATTAATGTAAAATCAATGTTTTCTTGCACGAATCATGCCAGGCATGTCCAAGGTTTTTGTCACTTGTGTGAAAATTGTTAAATCAAAAGTGCTAGCAAGCCAAAAAAAAAAAATAAGTAGTTCTTCATTGTAGGTTCAAAAATTTAAAAAGGATATTGCACATTTGATGTATTAAAAGAAAGTCATCTGGTTTTAAAAACGTTTTGCAATAATAGAGTAACTTTATTCTCATTATACGAATAGGGTTCAGTTAACTTTCTTTCAGAAATGGTTGTACAAGTTTAATAAATTACATAAAACCTGGTTAGGGTACAGCAACATTGGCTTTTCTGTAAAAGTCTTTAATATGGCTCTATTTATTATAAAAAGACGAATATTTTGTACCTTACTTAACTTTTTCAATTGAAAGAAAATGATGCCAGTAATAACTTCGCTCTAATTAAAAGCCTGCATCTGTATGAAGCAACGTGCAGAACGAATCTAATTTGAATCATTCTTGAATTGCAGCTGGAGGGGCAATACTCAATCAGTCCGGGGGGCAATAATGCAATAATGGCCCTCAGCCATTATTGCTAATTTTATTAGCATTACTGCTATTAAAATGATGTGAACCTTTTCATCTTCTGTTTTTACTTGATCGTCTAAAATGTTTTTGATTAAATAGCAATTCTGCTACATTGGACAATTTTCAACCATTAGAAAAAAGCTTGCTCAAGGTCACGCCACAACATCGTAACACTTAAGTCCAGACGTTAACGAGGCCACCTAACAACCTTGAGTTGATAGACAGATATTCTCCTTCAAAAGGTTTTTGCACAAAGCAGAATTTATGATTAACTACAGCAAGTTGTCAAACAAAAGACAAAAAAAACAGAAGGCAAAGAAAAAGACGACAAATACTTTTCACGGTATTTACAATATATATTGATGTCAGAAAAGTAAGCAGTCAGCTTGTCCTTCCTGTGAAACGATCTCTGAGACTGTGATGAGAGCTTGTTTGGATTCCTGGAATGTTTTATCTAATTTGCCCCCAAACGGTGAGGTTACTGCATATAGTCTGGGAACAATTTTGAGTACAAGTGTGTGTGCATAGAGAGACAAAAAAAATACAGATTGCTGCATTTCTGAGCGATATCGACTCCCAGCCTGCTGACAGCAGCAACAACTGTGTGGGAGACGAGCTCTCTGCAAGCTATCCGTAACAGATAGCATTGACAATTGACCTTGGGATCCTCATTTGAACCCACAAGAGAGATTCCCACACACACAGAAAAAAATTTTTCTGATACATGCATTCAAACTAATGAGGATACAGAACGATGCGGAAAGTGTAGCTACATAAAATTCACTCTGCATTTTCCTAATAGAAAAGATAGATGGGAGGGAGTACACATATAGAAATTACACTACATCATTATTTGTTTGTTTTTTTTTTTTTATCTCAAAGGGACTGCAGCTTAAACCGATAAGCTTTGATTTCCCCCGATTTTTATTGCTCAATAATTTCAAAGTTTAATCTTTGGATATGATTGCCACTTACAGTTTGTTCCCTTTGAGGGCGGCGTGGTGAAGAAGGTTGAAGCCTCTGTGGTTCTGCTGGGTGAAGTCAATGTTGGGCACCACGACCAGGATCTCGATGATGCTGCGGAAATCCTTAGCAATGGCATCATGGAGCGGCGTGTCCCCGTATGAATCCTAGCAGAGTAAGTTGACAGGCAGCACAGTAAGCAAAGATGTTGCATAAGTTAAAAGAAAACTGAACCTGAATGCTTTTCAACAATAATTAAAAGCAAAAGTTTGTTTTCGTCTGAAGGCCTCTGAATACCTTCCATGAAATATTCTTCCAACTCAGTGCAAAAGCAGACAGAGAAATAGACCATATGCACATTTGTCACAGATAAAACACAAACACACTCCAGGCCGACATGTTTTTAGCTGAGTAGTCACATCATTCAAGCAGAATAAACTGAGTTTGTTAGTCAAATCAGGGCCAGGCTGCAGGCATGTTAGACCATCCGAAAATAATATATTCAAATAAATACATTATCTTAATGAGACAGTAACACCGGGTCAGGAAAACTATAAATAAATATACATACAGAGTTCCAAAAAATTTTTTCACTTCTATAGAACTCGGAGAGAAAGACTAAAAATTAACGAACGATGGAGGACAGATCAATTCATCCATGATCAGTTGGAAAATACGTAATCTATATCCAACATTCGTCCATATAGTGTAGGACCCCTGTATCCATGACTACAATGTCTGCGGGTACATCATTTTGAATTTCTTCCCAAGATATTTCAACAGTCCCGTCACTATTTTAATAAGTCAAAGTTGAAACAACAACCTACTGTAGTAAAAAAAAAAAACACAAATAACCAAAACCATAAATAAAATGGATTAAGGTGAAATAAAATATTAATTATCAGAGTAGAAATTATTGAGCTCATTTTAATTTATTATGTGCTAAATTGATTAACTGCAACAAGCTTAATTAGGGTGTTTTTGTTGTCGTTTTCAGGACATGCATGTATAGTACGACATATTGTGCTTAATGCCGCAGAGGTAAGCACTCTGCACCCGCTCACCTGGAGATTGACGTCAGCCGCATGTTCGGTCAGCACTCGCACCACGTCAGTGAAGCCCTTGTTGACGGCGATGTGGAGCGCTGTGCACATGGAGTTGTTCAGTACGTTGACATTCGCCCCTTTGCTCAGCAGCAGCCGCGCAATCTCAGCCTGGTTACTGAGTCAAAACAAACCAGTGCAGGTAAATTATACATTCCTTTGATTGGCAGGCCTTCGTTTTTATCAAATACGGAATTCATTGTGAAATAAATTAGTAATCGATTAATTGTTAACTGGAGTATATAGATTCAAAAATGGTCAGCTGCTGAAAGAACAACATACTCAGGGAAATAATTAAGCCAAAACTGTACAAGAAATATAAAGATTTTGCATTAAAGATGAACAGAAACCTTTATCTGTAAATATGTCTTACTCAGAACTCCTCAAGTGTCATAGTTTCAGAATCACCTGGTTCAAATTCTGTTATAAAGAAAACTAATATTAAGGACCTTTTGCAACTATCCAATTATTAACTGATTAATCCAAACAAGTAATCCAAAGATTCATCCTCCACAGTATTGCTTTTCATGTGTTGACCGACGAAGCATTTATTTGGCTGCTGAAGCATCCTTTGCCACAAATGATCAAGCGTACACTAGAGGGATTTGTTCTTTTTGCATTTTAGGAAATAAAATGTTTTTCTTGTTTTAAAAAATTCAGAAAAGTTGAATGCGCCCTCACCCGAAGGCAGTGTAGTGTAAAGCTGTGTCTCCATCTTCATCTTTGACCTCGACAGAGCTGTTGGCTTGGAGCAGAGTCTTCACCACCTCTGTGTGGCCTTGGTGAGCGGCGACCTGCAGAGCCGTCTTGCCTTGGTTCTTGATATCCACCTGGCAGGAGCACAGACACAGTTGGAGAGTCATCTGAAGCAGAGAATCAGCGCACACCAACAGAGCTGATCAAACACTGGCAGGAAATAATCTGCGTATGGACAACCGAGCTCGTCATACACGTGATGGGAGATAATCCCACCAGGCAGAGCCGTCGTAGCAGAATGGAACCGAAGGGCCACAACAAACAGCAGCGAAAGTGTTCATCCCCCTTAAACCTTTCCTCATTTTTTCACTTTAGTAACAACAAACTTTAATGTGCTTTACATGTGTTTCAAGTAATTGGGGCTAAAACAATCGGACAAATAAATTATTGAAAAAAAAGTTGTCAACTAAATTAGTAAGCAGACTCAAAAAAATGTGAACATATTCAGAACAGTGATTAAGCCAAAGCTATTTTTTATTTTGCATCTGCAAGATGCAAAATAAAAAATAAATAGGCATAAAGATTTAAAAAACAATATAAAGAGACATCTGTCATGTTTAATGTGTTTCTTCTGAAACAGGAGTTCAGATTGTCACATTTTTTGTAGCCTCAGTTTATAACTTCTGCACATGGATTATGTGGTAAAGGGCAGTCTTTTCCCAAATCACTGGAAAACAACACGCTCTGTCCGACTGAAGGTTGCAGAGCTCCATTTATGAGGTTCATTTAATCCTTAGAAAGAGTTTCCTTGCACATAAAACATGTAATAATTTCTTTGTGAATCCAGTCATCAAGGGCCAATGTCTCTGAGAAAGAGACACGTCTTGATGCTGCAGGACATCAGTCCTTGAGGGTTGGAGTAGAAGATCCATAATGTGAAACATTTTTTAAAAAGTAATGGTCCGAGTTTTCCTACATTTGTATGAATGTTTCCAAACAAAGCATTGAGGAACTCGGTTAAACGTGCTGGTAATCCTGATCAGTCTGTGCTTTCTGACATAATTTCTGCTGTTCCTTTTCTTTTTATCACAAAAATATATAAAAGGCTTTGAATCATACTTCCCTTTCATGTGTTTTTACATGTTTGGATTGAGATTTCGCAGTAACAAAAAATAAGACGCATAAATGCCAAAAATGGGGAAAAGTTTACAAATTAAATGAACACAATGACATCAACTGAATTAACAAAATAAAAAATAACAAAAATATGAGAGTTTTGATTTAAAAGGCAGTGTTGCAGTCACAATCGGAGTAGATCCAGCATTCTCATGTGGAGATGGGAGCATCCAGCAGGTCAATCACTGCTAATGCACTCCACCAATAAGGTCAATATATCAACAAAGTATTGAAGCATAAGTATAAATCGCTATTAACGGTTGTATGTATGATTTATTTCAGTCGTTTTTAGATTGTTTTGATTAATTTACAACAAAAAACTCCAACAGATCATTTCTGCTTTGTCATTATTGTGTACAGACGTTTTCTGCATTTCTTTTTTCTTTAGAAAACACACGCAACAAAAAGAGAAAAATGTGAAAAATAATCAGGACGCAAAAAAAATAACAAAAAAACATGGATCTGTCTGCACATCAATGCTCAGTTTTGTCTCTTGAAGCAATGAGTCACAACCCCGGACTGCAGCAAAGCGAAGGCATGTCGCACTAACCTTGTCGGGATACTTCTGCACCAACTCCCGCACTTTGCTGGCACTCCCGTGGGCTGCCTCGATGACGAGCCGGCCGGGGTTGTCCTGCTCCGTGGACTGAGACAGCAGCTTCTCCAGCACGGAGATGACAGTACCTGAAAAGATACAAAGAGGAGCAGGGAGAGGTTGTGGAAAGGGACGACACAAGAAAGTTTCTTTAATCCAAAATTTAACTGCAAAGGAGGTTCGCAGGGGGCAGGCAAAATCTGAATGCTGCAACGGTTAATGAATTTGTCAGAACCGAGCAAAACCAAAGGAATGAGTCAAAATGTCCCTTCCATGCAGAGTGAATCTGACGACACACACACACACGTCAACATGTTAGCACCTTTCCATCCACCGAGGTGAATGTAAACACAGAGTATGCCATCATTAAGAGCCTGCTGAGAACTTCAGACATGATGACAAATGTCTGCTGAGCCGCCAAAGCGTCTTGCTGTCAGCACACTGGACCACGACAGGCCAGGGAAAGAGCGCTTAAACAAACAGACACCTTGTTCGCACATTAATGGAAAAGAAAGAAAAGAGAAGGCCCTTATTGGCAGCCTGTGCGAAGAAGCATGCAAAAGCAGAGATGGAGCTAGGAGGAAGGCTGGAGAGGATTGAAAGAGCGCAGCGTTTGAGTTGAGCCCCCTCGATTCCCGCAGAGGCCTTACTTCCAGATTCGTTGGGGTTCTCGGCCGTCATGAGGTTGGCATCAACCTCTGCAGGCTGGGCCGAAAGGCACGCCGGGTTGAACGTCCACGTCTGACCTCCAAACGCCACCCGCAGGTCACCATCAGCGTATACTTTCAGGACCTTTCCCACCTGACCAAGCACCTACAGACCAAAGACATCAAGTTAACAAACACCCCCAAGAATGTGGTCTGATAACTATTCGTTTTGGAATTTAGAGATTCTCCATTTCTAATTTGGATACAGGTCAGATATATTACAGATTAATTTTCGTGTGTGAAGTAAGTACATTTAGAGATGTACAAAGAAACCCAGATGGTCTTGATCTGCCTCTTTCCCCCAATCAGCGAACACACTGAAGATAAAGAGCTGCTGCGTTACAATCACAACAATCCTTAAAAGCACGCGCCTTCAGGATCAGAAAGGTTTTACACAGCAGAGCAACAGCAATGTGAGAAGCTTTTTAAAAGAAGTTGCATTTTTATGTCAAGACATATCCGTGTTTTATTCAGGCAGAGTGAGAGAAAGAGACTTTCAATAGATAACAGTAAGGTTGAAGGTCTTACGGCAAAGTAAATCTGTTTTATCCATCTCTCCGAGAACACAGTAGATTTTGAAATGCTGGCAGCCTTTTCAAACTCATGAATCACAGAAAGTATATTTATTGTCCACAGAAAACATACATGTTAATGTGGTCTAGTGATGCGCAAACCTCATTTATCGCCAACATAAGAAGCTTAATATGTTAACGTATTTTAAAATAGAAAAGTCTTGCTTTACAGCCTCTCCCTGTTGCTAACATAAATAAGCACAACAGAAAAGCCAGATATAAATATATAACACTTTTTATAGTTTCTGTTCTTAAAATATAATCAAAAAGTAAAACTTAGCATACAGGAGTCATGCTGTCTGTCCACTCCCCATGGCCAGCCTGAAGTCTCTTCACATTTTCCAGCTCATCCAGTACTTTAACCAGTTCGCCAACTCCAAAGGTGTTCACCTGTCAGAAGAAAGGGGGAAAACACATGAATAAATCTGTGAAGCTAAATTTAAATCATATTGAAGATGTGATCAGAGAGGTTTTCTGTGATTCTGTACTTTGGTGAGAGCTCCCGGGTGGAAAGTCCAGCGGATGTTGTTGCTATACTGGACCCGGACGTCTCCTCTGTCAGTTATTCTATGAACCGTCCCGATCCGACAAATGTACTGCAAACATAAATAGGTTGTGTCACTCCAGGTCCCCCCACAACTCCCTCCGCTGCTGCTCTGACCTCAACGTTGCCTTCGGCAGCTGTGACTGAAAACGTGAATGCTCCATTTGCCTTCATTTTATTAGAGCATCCACCTGAACCGCTTATATAACATAAAGTCTCTGTGAGCCAAGCGGGCTCACATGCTGGACTTGTGACTGCATTCTCACTGCATATGTGCACAGGACAAACCAACCGGAAACCAAAAAGATGTACATTTTGTACTTTACATCCCACGGAAACCACGTAAAGAGTTGAGTAAAACTGCCTGTTCTCATGAGTTGAATGTGATGGGATGTTTCTCGTACCTCTGCCATTTTGGGATTCCACCCTCCGTGTCCTTCCTGCATCTGTCGCAAGATGTCCACCTCCAATAGACATTTGACTTTGTCTCCCTGCTGAAAAGAGTGGCCATCAGCGCTCTCCTGGCGCTGGAGCTCTGCATGCTCACCTGGATGGGGAGGAGTCAGTACAAAAAGACACCATCAATACTCGTGGACAGACTCAGAAGGATAATCATTTAAATATTGCACTTTATGTTTCTACGCTGTCAGGTCTTGAAATCAAAGTCAAAATTTTCGTCTGGGCAGATAATTTTGCCTTGTAAAGCAAATTCTGAAAATGTAAAAGTTTCCAACCTAATGATACAAACTAAAACAAACAAACATTTTGTTGTGGAAATTTACTGCAAATATTTTCAGAAAAGTTTGCATATATTACTCTTTTTCTATTTAAAAACATTACTTGGTCCTTATTTAATTTTTGCCAAAGTTATTAAGAGTGGAAAGTCCAAAGAGCAACGGATTGCAGACCCCTGCACCAGCCCGGAGTTGTGAAGCAGAAGGAAAGAACTGCATGGTTTAATTTTATTTTTGTCATAGAAATAAAAGACACATGTACCTAAACGTAGATACATTTCAGTGCACTGAAGTGGCTTCCAATTAGTGACTTGTGTGTAATGTCATCCAAGGATAAACAGCTGCTGTTTGAAGACTGACGAGTTTCTACATATTAAAACTAAAAGTATCAGCAGGCAGGAACAGAAAATAGTCAATTACTAAAATAAATGTTAGTTGCAAAGCGAGTCCTAACCTGGACCCAGAATAGGCGGACAAGACCTGAACATCGGTAAATAAAGATACAAGTAAATTTTCTAATTATTATCATGTATTATTTTCCGACAACTACTTTGTGTTGATCCATTACATAAAATCCCAAAAGAACGACAAAGTGTAGAAAGATGAATATTTTTGTGGGAGAAACAATGTATCTTACTGACCAAGCTTAGGTAGGTGATCTTTGTAGTAGAAGCCTCCCTGGCCGTCTGACACGTACTTCAGGTCCACTTTGCCTTTGTGGCCCATTCGGTAGACATTGGTGGTGCCATTGGACCAGGTGACACTGGCCACGCTGCGGCCAGACTCTGTGTCCCAGCCACGAATGTCCACTACTTTCCCAACCTTACCCTCCCCGCCTAAACATAGAAATACAAACACACACACACACAAAAAAAAAAAAAAACAAAAAAAAAACCACACACACACACAGAAGAGATGTGCAAAAAGCGGAGCTGCATAAGTTTGTGGGAAGAAAAGCTCAGTGAAATTTAAAATCTGACCATTATGTTTAAGAATAGCAAATAATAGTAATGGGGGAAAAAAAACACAGGGTGTTGCAGAAACATGCAACTCATGGATTAAACACTTCACAAAACACACTTGTCCATTATTTCTTTCAATTATTCTTTCTACACATACGTTTCAGAGCCATATTATAAGAACACATATTTTATGATGTCTTTAAACCATTTGAGTCACTTGATTGCTTTACTTTTAATTAACTCAGTGAACTACGTCATGACTTGTTTGAAGAAGAGGGAAATCTGAGAATGCTCAGAAAGGCCCACATGCACTGGCTGAAAACACCATCTAAGCCTGATGAGTGAGTTAACCAAACCCCAGGGCAGAAACCAAATGGACATTTTGACTCATTCAGATTCCAACAAAAAATAAATAAATAAATAAGAATTATGACCACTCTGTCTTTCTTCGAAGGGAACATCACCAAGCGATCACTTTCATTTCAGTTTCTAATCATTTCTAAGCACAACTGAGAGCAAAGCTGTGCTTATCTGAAAGAGGAAGCATTACAGACAGAAACATGACAAAGTCACTTTGTGCAAAGACATGAAAGTGCGGGTGTTCACAGATGACAGCCAAGACACAAATAACTGAACCACAAAGTTCAAGTAAGTTCATTTCCCCCCCCTCACCTCCCGAATAGGAAAAAAGAAAAAAAAAAAATGCAAAGAACACGTTATAAAACAAGGATTCGATAAAGACACTGACACAAACAGGCTGCCGCATCTGTGGGACAGACTCAGATGACTCACTGGCAGTGTAAGTGGACGCAGACACACAAAGATGCAACATTTTTCGGGTTATTGAGGCGTGCGGTTAGAATGGTATTCACATGGTGAGGCATTTTGAACACATACAGTCCTATGTTTAAAGAAACAGCACAAAAAGGAGGAATTTCAAAATGAATACAACCAGGTTGGTAACAAGAACAACTCTTACCCTCACCCCTCCTCCTTCAAACACACACCACTCACCGTCTTGGTTCCCCCAGTCCCAGTCTGGTCCACGGACGACTTTAACGCCCTGGAAGATTCCTTTGAGGATGATGCGTGGGAGGTTCTGCCTCGGTGTCAGGTTCACTCTGCGACGGAAAGAAGGAAGATGCGTCAACTCACACCTGAGCAGACAATTTGAACTAATGGTTTTTCTAACAAGTACGATCTTAGCGTACACTAAGAATATCAAGTAAGACCACAGTAGTGGACAGCTGAACGACAGTACTTCTTGTGTTACATCGCAAAAAAAAAAAAACTAAAGGAAAACTCTTCATTGATATGCATCATTTTTTGAAGGAGGTGGTTACATTATGTAGCCAATTTTTACACAGGATTTGTGTAAACTCTAGAAATTTAATAAATTACAAAACTTCACTTATTACTTGCCTATTGTGTGGAATAGTGGGGTTCCAGACAAACGACAATAATCAATAGTAAACAACGACATATGAATAAATGCGTGCTTGTAACAAGGTGCACCAAGAATTTATAACGCTGATAAAAACTCAAAAAGTCACACACACACACACACACACAGAGAGAAACAATACTGCCCTTTAACTTTATTGCACCTTGATCATTAGATTGTCGAGTGATCGCACCACAGAAACATCGGTGCTATGATGCATAAGCGCATCCATTTGCTTATGGTGGCAGAACATCAGAAATATTAAATCCAAAAATTTAATCTACTGATCCTTCATGATAGAGTGCTCATTCTGCTTTAAGAAACAAACAAACGATGACAAAAAATCTTTCCACATGTCTTTTCAGGCTGAGCAATATCTGTTTTTGTAAGTATTAAAAAATAAGTCAAATATTAGATCAAATATCATGAATTATAAAAGCATCATCCAGAGACCTAAGTAGTCAGACATTCTTTTTATTTTTTAAAAAACAAAAAAATCAGAATAGTTTTGTTCTATTAATTAAATTAATCAAAACTAAGAACTCGAATCATGTTCAATCTACAAACTGCTCAATAAACAGCTTGTACCAGGATGCACTCCTGTGAACTTAAATAAATGCAGATAAAGGTTAGAGAGAAAAGCTTTAATTCAAAAGATAATTATGTAATTTCTTCATGTTCTTTTGGATTCTAAACTCCTACATCTGCCCTGGAGCACATTTTCCTATACTTAATGTCTAACAGTCTTAGAACAAAAGATTGGTCAAACCTAGAATTGATCTCAGAAAACAAGACATTGATATTCTATAGACAAAACTGAGGCATACCTTATTGTGAAGATTTGATCAGGCCTGGTTGCAAAGGAGCTGCCTATTCCCATACTTCAACAGGATCCAGCACCAGCTTCCATTGCAACCAAACAGCTCTCTGACGAACGCAAAGTCAATTAAAATCAGATGTAATTTAAAAAGAAAAAAGAAAGAAAGAGCGGATTTTATGAGCGCTCCTTCGTAAGGTCATAGATGATTTCTTGGCATATCAGGTCCCTTTCATGCTAAGTTTTTTTGCTAGATGTGCTTGCAGGATCCTCTGAGCTGCAGCGGTAAATAGCTGCCCATTTGGCTCGTAAAGCCAACTAACAGTAAATCTCAGCGTGTGGCTGAGGTCGGGCAGGTTTGTGCAGAGGTTTTAGCCTAATCCTAGACAGCAGAGCGATCAGAAAGCACCTTAGGGCAAGACATAAACATCCACATGCTGCCAAATAAATGGCGACGTAAATATACAAATGCACCATCTACAGAATGAAATAAGGTTATTCTTAGAACTTTACAGGGGGGGGGAAATATTGTGAGAGTGCAGTTCGTCATGCAAAACTGAATGATTGACTGAGTCAAATGATCAAAACATTTGAGTAGCACTGCTTACAACAACAAAGCTTCCTTATTACTATGAAACTTTAGCAAAAAGCGGATGTGCAGTGACAGATGTTCTAGTTTTATGACAAGGACACGTGGCCTCAGCGCTTCACATTCGTTTTTAATTGCAGCCTCTCTTCCGAGGGATCAACTTTTGTAATCCTGCTGAACCAAATGTCAACCCCGATCACAGAAAGGATCAAGAGCAAAGACCTGTACCTGACACAGAGGCAGGTTCAGCTACCACTCGTCAATACTTACAACAAACACACAAGAACAAAGTGCAAAGTGAGCCCTGTGTATTAAGCTGCTTGTCTGATTAAACCCGACAGCTTGACAATGAAAGGGATGTCTCAGGAGTTTTGAAGTGAGGTTTTGCATGAAATGTATAAGCAGTTCAAATCTTACCTGCCGTAGATTTTGGTGGCGTCATTTAGTAGAAATGAAGCCATTTAGTAGAAATGTTAGGTTCAGCTCAGGTTGAACCTAACAGCTCATCAAAGAGGGGCCAAGAGTCTAGAGTAAAAATCAATACAAAACATTTCACTTACCAACTATTACGACACTGCTACTTTTCATATAAGGCCGCTTGTGTTGAACAAGCTCCTGCATCTGTCTCATGTCTAGATAATTGTTGGTTTGTATGTAAATAAGGCAAATAAGCATCTGGATTTATACTAAACTATGAATATTATCTACTGTATATATAACGTTAGCTGCTTAGAAACTTTACACAGAACCTCACTTTAAAAATTATGAACTATTTCTTTAATATCGGTGCCTTCTGAGGTATGCTAGCCAGTAAAAATATGTCCAGATTAAAACAAATGTGTTTGGTTAATTTCTTTTAACACATTCAAGAACAATTAAACAGTGAACCAGTGTGTTGAGAGTATGGAAATGAGAAGCTGTATGAAAAATGGAAAGAATTTTGCGAAGAAAACCAATTGTTCCCTGCAGGCGAAACGAGGCAAAATATGTATTAAAAGCTCAACTTAAAGGTTAGAAAATCAACATTAAAAAAAAAAAAAAAAAAAGTAAAACTAAAAGAAGAAAAAATATAAAATCGCACCCCGTCATGGGTTTGAAGTAGGCACGGACTGGAAAACAAACAATGATCCTGTGGCAGCAATGTAGTGCTCTATGTGCAGAGTAAAGGATTAGACAGAGACTTGATCCGATTGGTTCCCTGGAACTGCATGTGTGTTGTTTGTGTAAGAAAGAGCCGATTAACTAGCTGCACGCCAACCCAGCTATTTGTAAACATATGGTCCAGACGTATGCCTCCAGATGCATTGTCCAGCAGTCACAGAGATGTGCCGCAGTCCGATTCAGCGTGAGCATCGAACTTGATGAAATGGATCACTGAAAGAGCTGCCCTGAACACCATATGCAAAATAAGGATCAATATTTACATTTACACATAAATAAAAGATGCTTTGTCAACATCAAATCTTCTTCCACCCAAACCTGTTCATGATCTGCCTCTCGGTACTACCTGGATATCTTCTTGGAAACTGAAATTCTTAATCCGAACATCTTAGAATGGTAGCATGATAATCCATTTAAATCTGATGTAATTATAAAGGGACACTTATCAACGGTACATCCGGTTCACATCGCACGCACACCATGTTTACGAAAGTGATACTCGTCACACCGTCAGGAGACTGGACATTAACCGCAACTCCAGTAATTTGCCTTTAAGGCGTCACGCATGTTTCCATAATAAACAGTCTGTCTTAACACCCCTTTCATAAGTCTTTCCTGGCTCTAAGACAAGTCACACATATTAGAAAACCAAGCTAAATTTGGCAGTCTGGACACACAGCAGTGTGTCTCATGATTGCCAGAGTATAAATCAGTCTTTTGAACTGCTGTCAATGAAATTTGGGTCAATGTGGTTTAAAAATAAAGAGCCATTGTGCGTTAAGATGGGGAATACATATTGCTCGCCGTTTAGCTGCATCATTTGTCTGACAAGTACAACAAATAACTTGTGACGTCCCAGATGTGAAGTCTGTGTCAGTGTTGGTCAGAATCCAAAATATCACTTTTGGAGAAATTGCAAAGTCTACAACTGGAAACAAAGTTTAATTTATAAAAACAAACAAATTAACAAATACATAAATATCCCTCTTTGTAGTTTTTAAGTCTACTATAATCATACAAATGATTTGACACAATCAGCCAATTTTCAACAATAGCGTCATAAACGCATTGTCATGAGATGTTGGGGAAAGTGCTGAAAAAGAAAAGGACTGCAAAGATAAATTTAGCTGCTTACAAATATTTCTGGCTGCAAAAAAAAAAAAAAAAAAAAAAAAAAACAGATGCAGGTTGACAACAGACCAAAAACCCAGAGAAATAAACCAATTAATTTAGGATTAGCTCATTGTACCCCCTGTGTTACTAAAATAAAATAAGAGTAAAATAATTTAAGGGGATAGTGTTTGCAAAAAAACATGCCTCTATAAAAACTAAGGTTCAACTGGCATTTATTAGGGATGGAATAGGGTGAAAAAGTTGTGGCATTTCTAGAATGCTTCAATTAAGAATAAACAAAAATGTATGAATATCTTATTAATTCAATACAAAAACAAGAAGATGAAAATTGGTGAATTGTTGGGAAAAGCCCTCATACCCCCCAACATGTCTGCCACTATAAAGACTCGTTAGCATTTGAGGCCGTTTGAATGTTATAGGAAGCTGGGTTTTGACTTAACTCTATTTTTCTCCATACCGGTGAGGATTACTTTTAGCTTGTGCATTATCTCAAATGAGTAATTTCACAAAGTGTTTGGTTGGTCAACCTTTCTTTGCCCATTAGATCTGTTCCTGTTGTTTGTGTGAGTACCGTTATGTAGAGATGCACTGCAATATTTCTGCTCTGGGTTGTCATACTATAAGAATCTCATCCATCACCGCATGGATTAGTTGGTTAGTATATTGCAGGCTATCTCTCATAATAAAGGTAAAAAATATATATTTTTGCTAGTAGATATTGATTATTGAAAATACATTCTTATGTTTCCTTAAAGTAAACTGAGTAGATAACAGAAAGAAAGAAAAAAAAATTACTGAATCTTCAGTTGCCTGATCAAAACTGTATATGTTCAAAATAATAAAACTGTTTATGTTCAAAATAATAAAAGGCGCAAATGAACAAAACCACATACACCTGGATGCAAGTTACACCAGATGTGTTCATAATATATGCATCTGGATGCATACATTATGAAAAATAACCTATTTTTCCTCATTTTTAAAAAATAGGTTATTTTTCCAAATTAGGCCTCTCATTGCCTTTTGTTTTGGATCTGTACTGTATAAATACACAGGCTTCCTGCTGTTCTTATTGAATTCTCTCATTTCGTGTTTACTTCCTGGCTCATCCCACCTAGGTTCTGACTAGTTTCCAACCTCTCGAGGGGCAAAAACAAACCAAAAAAGGGAAAACAACAAAACCTGATGACTCGGTCACATTGAAAAGAGCAGTGAGTCATGATTCCTACACCTATTTGCAGCATTCATTGGACAAGCAGGCTCAGGGAAATAAATGGAAAGGGGCTGGACCTGTACCAGGCTAAACTCTAGACGAAATCTGGGTCATACATATCACCTCGTTAAAATGAGAACAGGCCATCCAGCTGACATTCAGACAGTGCCGCGAGCCGATTGGAGCGTTGCTGTGAACTGATGCAGAAGAGAGGATTCTGAAGGGACAACTCAGTCGAGTAAATCTGGGCTCACAGGACACTTGCAGTCAGCTCACTAAACATTTCTACAAATGTGGGCCGCATGTGGTTTGTCCAAGCTGACAAAAGAACAAAGCTATTTGAAAATATGTGCGCTGGTAAAAAACAAACAAAAACAAATAAAAATCTAAATTATTCACAGGTAACTGCAGTGATAATGACGCAGGTTTGTTTCTTGCTTTACCTAAGAACGCGTCTCTTCAGCTCCTTGAAACTCGCATGCGATTATTTTGTCGTAACAGACAAGATTCATTATTTACTGAAATAAATGTAAAGAAAATACACTAAAAGACACCACAATGGATCTCAATATGGAAGAAAGACACTAATGAATTGAACATAAAAGTAAGGTTTTCTTCTAAATGAGAATCTAGTTGTTTTTAAGGCTTCTTAGCTTTCTAAAATCCGGTTCCATGACGGCATGAGTCCTTTTCGTAGCCGTAGTTCTCCATACGCTCATGGTGCTTCATTTTAAAGACCACTGTTTTTCTCACTGTTAGTGGACATTAAAACAAATGTAATACTCACAGTCTCAGAGACAACATAACAGCCCTACAGTATGCCTCATTATTGATGGGATGCGATTTTCCTGGTTTAGGCCTGTAACATTTGTGCCAAGTAATTTAGGCATAGTGAAATTAAGAGTTTCACTATGCACTTAAACTAAATATCTTTGGGTTATACATATCATCAGTCTTTTTTCATGACGCCGGCAAACGTTGCATAATTTAATTCAACATTTTGCAAACTGCTTAATTAGCTGTGAAGATAATCTTCTGCTTATTTGGAAACAAACCTAATTCCAACTAGCAGCTCTAGCCAGAAGCTGAGGGAGACACACATGACAGAGAAGATGTGCCTCTCTTTCATATATGGCTTATTTAAATAAATGTAAATGACATACATTATTATTTACTTGTGATAAAGGCAAAGTCGACACCAGGGCTATTATGATCACCTGAAGGTTTGTTGCATTATAACTAGTTAATTAGAAAAAGCAACATCAATTTTCAATGGCAGTTCTTGTACAAATGGAGTCCACCTTTACCGCTGTTTAATTTTGAATAGTAACAATAAGGCTAATTAGTGTTGTATTTAACAAAGCAGTAAACATTTCATAAATCAGTCATCAGTGTGAAATAATTCCTTTAAAGTTCGACCTGCTGAGACAAAGTAGCTTTTGTGCATTATCTGGAACTAAAGTGGTCCTGCTGCCTCTTTTACATTTTATCAAAAAATACTGACTTTTTGTACATTTCAAATTTTATCTTGATAAATGTCTATTCAGGGCAGAATAATCCAGCCGTGGTTAACAGAGTTTTAGTGTTTTAGCTGGAGACATTCAGAATCAGCTCTAAAAGCTGCAAAATTCTCCTTCAATTGGACGTCAAATTGAAAACTGTGAATTTGACTTACTCACCTGTGGCACAGACCTATATTTTATTGCATTTCTGCACCAAACAACAATCACACTCCCTGCTGACGAGACCCACCATCAACCAAAAGAAAGCAAAAGAAGATATAAGTTACGGATAGCTGTTTTGTGTGCATCCAAATGAACCACATAAAAACTGTAACTCATCTTCCTTTTTTGGGCTGGAAAAGATTTGAGCTGTGAAATGTTCTGCATAGATCCTAACACACGAACAAAATCATTGAAATTTAGAGAATGTTCAAATTAAAGGTGAAGTGCAGCACTCACGGCTGGGAATGGGCCGTCTCATAACGCTCAAACGGATGACTGAGGTCGTGCTTGTTGTTCATGTAACACTGGGTGCACAGGTCGTAGTCGAAGCACACTTTGCACTTCCACCGCATTCCCATGATGCCATGCTTCTTGCAGCTGTCACAGATGATATTAGAGTGACGGACTCCTGCAAACAGAACAAGCGGTGAAGAAAAGGAAATGGGTGGGCACATTTCTGACATTTCAGTTTTCTATTTTTAACTGAAAGAGACACAGTTTTACCTACAGTGTGAAGAACAGACCAAACTAAGCCCAACTAGTGTGGCAAAACGTTCACATTTTATGATATACACCTCAATATGTTAAAGCATAATAGTAAGTATCTAAAGCCAATAAATAGTAGAGAAGAACAAAGAGGTTCAAACAATTGAACAAAATAGTCCCTGCTCCAAGGCCTCTTTTTTGTTTTTGCTGAACTCATTGAAGGAGTTTCTGAAGCAGAAGTATGTTGTTGTAAGTGGAGCAAAAAGCTCCAGAGTGTTTGTGTGTGTGTGTGTGTGTGTGTGTGTGTGTGTGTGTGTGTGTGTGTGTGTGTGTGT
>VMRN01000064.1:2129420-2150305 GCA_010277015.1 Poeciliopsis turrubarensis
TTGGATAGAAAATGTACTTTTAAAGTAAAAAAAAATAAATTGAGATTTTGTGAGAAAAACAAAAAATTATCCATGAAGATAAGTTGGTGACCATGTTTGTCTGACTTCTGCTTTGGCTCTTTGGTGCTCAGTTGAGGGAACTCAGAGTCAGCTGTATGTAGTCAGGAGTTGAAAGATCAATTCAAAGAAAGCACAAAAAAAAAAGCTATATAAAATAAAACTGTATTTTTTTACATTATTTAAGCTGCAAGAGAAAGAGAATTTCTGACAAATAAACTCAGAAGAGCGTCAAAAAGTCTCAAAGTCGCTGGTTTCTCTTCCACCTGTGACATGGAACAAGCTGGACATTTAGAGCTAAACTGTTAATGACCAGGGAGGCAGAAATATTAGCACTGCTAGCCATGCTAAGTAGTAATGAGTTGTTAAAGCAGTTTAAAATGACAGCACTTGAACTTTCACCTAAAAATGTTATTAATGTAAACCTAATCATTGTACAATTTTTATTTAATGGGTAAAATGAATCTGATCAAAAGTGGGCCTTTTACAATAAGTTTTGCTGGATGATAAATCGTCCCAGTGTTTGTGATTAACAATAATATTGGGGTTTTTTGTTATAGTTTATCATACTTATAGGAGAACCTATACCAATGTTATATTTTTATCATATAAATATTGATAATGACATAATAATACAGTTCACCCTCTCAAAAAGCAAAAATCTTTCATTTTGTAAAGAACTTTTAGCACCGAAACTGGAAGATAATTTGAATTCTCAAAATAAAATGACTAATATATCCAGCAATTAATTGCTGGATATATTAGTTTAAGTTTTAGCACAACCTGATCTTCAGTGCTTACCAATTTGAGCATTGTCATACAGCAGCAGGTCATAGGCAGCCTGGTATCCTGTGCGGTAGTTGGTGCGTGTGCCGCTGTCCCACTGCACCACCACCGTCTTGTCCGGGGTCGTCGTGCTCCCCTGCCGACCGATTTCCACCACGGTGCCCACGTGACCCTCGCCGTCGTCCTGGTTTCCCCACTTCCAGTCCAGGCCACGCACCACGCGCATGCCCACCTCCATGCTGCCTCTTTTCGGGCCTGGCCTGCAGGCTGCGGGCAAAGGCCGAGGCCTGGCAGCACAGTCACTCCCGCTGCTGCGCCTCCGGGCCTTGCAGGAGGCGGAGGCGGATCGCGCAGAGGGTATCGCCGGGAGAGCCGGCACCAGCGTCGTTTCCGGGAACAGATCGGGGGTGACTGAAAGAAAGAGCAGTAGGAAGCGCATGAAGCACACTACAAATTTATAGAGGTAACCACTCAGAAATAAGCTTTGAGAGAAATAATGGTGTCTTAAAATGCTTTGCCTTTGGCATCAATCGAATAAACATGAGATGTTGTTTAGATCAGATTGCAATACTTTTAAACAAGTTAATCCTCCAACCTGTATCTACTTTCACACAACCTGCACACAACTGTCAGCTACAGCTGAGGGATTCGAACACACGGCGTGCCATATGTCTCATTAATTTCAGAACATAGTTTTGTTGGCTGGTGGATCGTTCACTGGAGGCCTCACTGTGTGTCATGGCATACTTCTGCAGAGAGCAGCTGGACTTGACTGCTACGCCCTGCTGCGCTAATCAAGCCCTGACCTGGCACAAACATACACCGACAGACTTGTACCAACATCCTTAACGGGATCCACAACTATTGTTGACCTCATTTTGGCTCAATCCCCAACACACAAAACACCAAGTGCAAGCTGTAATATTTAGGCAAAAAGTAAACACACTTTTAATCTGAAAAGCAAAACAATTGGAAGCATTTGTGTCAATTTTAAGAAAAGGTTCAGACAGTATTCTGAAATTCCTGTTTCTTTTGTTTCATACAATAGAGTAATCAATAGTGAATTTCCGTACAAAGCAAACGGATGAAACCAAACATACAAAATACCCAAAAATGTTACTCAGTTGAAATCAGATATTTAAATCTGAAAAAACTGCATTAAAAAATAAAATGTTTCCCTTATTTCCGTGAAATCAGACAAAACTTCTGTTTTAGGTCAGTGTTTTCTATGTGCCAAAGAAACAAATGAGAAAACTACATTCTTCAAATTCATAAGTTTATAGAGATTAAAAATGATCAGATGTCTATACAAATTGGGAAAGTCCGGGTCATTACTTAATTAGTGAGATTACATCATAAAGTATCGCTTAAAGCAATACCTCAAATACTCTGGTTCATTTTTGGGCAAAATTTCCAGATGCCTGAAGATAGCACTTTCATCTGTCGAAACTGTTTTATTCAAGTAAAAACACAATGGGAACGCCCTCCCATTGTCCTGTTCTGGAAGGAAATGGGTTCTACTTTCCAGATATGGACAGATTTGGTTTGAAATATGTCCATCAACCCAAAAAAACAAAGCAAAACAAACTTTGAGAGCAAAGACAAATGGGGCCCTTTCCATGAAAAAGCATTCACTCCAAAAAAAAGTGAATACATTTGTAAATGCGTTTGTAAGCATTTACAAATAATTACAAAGTACTTGATGTAATCTGATGAAACTAAATAAAACAAAAAGTAAAACATTTTTGGACATTATGTTCATAAACAGTGGAAATTCGCAGGCCTGGGAATGTTGCCACTTTGCTGAAATACAGGTTAGTTAGCTGAAGGAAAAACTGGTGCACTTTACAAAACCAACAGGAATAAAAAACATGATGTGAGAATACTGAAATGACATCTCAAGACCTGGGCCACCAAGTTCTAGCTTTGGTGCAAGAAGGTCAGTGACCCTACAAATACCACCACATTAGTTACAAAGTGGCTAAAAAATGCTAAAAAAAAAATAAAAAATACATTAAAGTGACCATAACAAGGCCCTAATTCCAGTCAGGGCCAAATCACTGGTTTTATAGACAACTTTTGGAAGAGCTATAAAGGTGTCTGCAGCAAGAGAGCCTACAGACTTGACTCAATAATGACTATTCTGTCAAGAGCAATGGGCCAAAATTTCAAACAATGAGCAAATGTACATAATGTGGCAAACAGTAATTATTTTTGGTCATTCCAAAAACAGGAAGCATTCAGTGTGAATTAATGTTTGCTTTCAATTCTGCACACGTCTGAAACTGGAATTACGAAGCCAGAGCAATGAAAGACGTCTAAGGACTTGTGTTTCAAACCTTTGATAAACAGCACCAGTGGTTTCAATGAATGCGGCTGAGGGCTAAGTGCTAGAGACAGGAAGAGAAACAGAAAGGAAGCAACATTTAGAGGATACGGAAGCTCGAGTCAGCAATACAGCAAGAAACTTCTGCTGAGGACCATGATAATCTAATTACACTCATTAGTCACATTTGATGTATTAAGACATTCATTTATGCTCTTGTAGTTTTCTTCCTTTCTCATGTGTACAAAAAGTTGTGGGATTTCTGTGTCTAATCACAATACAAGAAAAAAAAAAAGACAAAGAAACTGGAAGCACAGAATAGTTCTAAGCAATAAACACCTCTTGTGTGAGGTTTTGCGTGTGCAGCAAATTGTTTTATTTTGAGTGGCAATATTTTTACTCAATAATTGTCAATCGTTAATGAAATAAAATGTATGTTTACAAACCGCTCTTATCGTCAGCTCTTTAAACAAATTTTACCACAAATGTAAAGCGAATAACAACCAAAATAACAGATTATTCATACTGCATCTTTATCAAGATTGCAAGGTGATTTATATGAAAACATATAGGATGTGGTGTTTTCAAAGAAAACGTGAGAATCTTTTTTTAGGTCCAAAATGTCAACTCAGCACAAAGAAAAAAAAAAAAAATCCAGCCACCTAATCTTAAAGAATGAAGATGAAGGAGGTCCTTGTCACTGAAGACGTTTATAGGAAGCCCCTTGTCAGATCATTTTAACACTAGAACTTCAAAAACCTTAAAACTGCAGAAAAAATACACAAGGAAAAAAAACAAAATAGTTCATTATTGAAAAGCCATTACAACGTAGTACCTGTTATTAAAATAACTTTTAATTTTGTCCAGCAGGTTTCTCCAGACTGGAAGTGCAATTAACATTTTGAAGTAGCAGAGACAGAGCCCCAATTCAAGGAAATAACAGTTTGATAAAATTAAAATAACTCTTTACAAAACGGACTGTCCTCTTACACTGCTTTAGTACCTTTTGTGAGATGTCTTTCTCTCGTACTTTAACTTCTCCTTTAAAAAAAAAAAACAAACAACTAAAATTCACAAACACACAATCCGGAGAAAATCTGGCTCAGTTTCCAGAAGAACTTAGGCAACATGTTGAGAAAAGTGAAGGCCTTCTCAATGAATCAGCCACTGGGAAACCCGAAATTGACATCGTCAACAGAAGCAAGCGATTAGTGAAACTATTTTTTGAAACTTTGTTGCAAAAAGGAAAAGGAACACATCCACACTTGGAAACCAAAACAGCAACTATAAAGTTCATTTATAATGAAATCTTCAAGGCCCTTTTATTGAAGTTTCTCCATTGCACAACATAATGACACCAAAGTGTGAAACTTTTAAATGTGGCATTAACTACATCAACTGTAGTGAGTCACTACAACAAAAGCCAAAATAAAGCAAAAGAAAAGCAAAGCAATCAAACTGTAATGTAGCTATTAAACAGAAGATTAAATAGAATATCTGGTGCCCAAAGAAAATATTACTGTTTTTATAGCAATGATTACTTTTAAGTAAAAAAAAAAAAAAATAAAAAAAAAAAAATGTTGGCTAAAAAGAGCTGGCAAATTAGATATTCTGAATTTAGTTAGCAGTGTGAGTTTCAGCTTATTGATGTCATTTTGGCCCAACAAGTGAAGCAGCAGAGGATCTTTTGTTATTCCAGAGGTCGGCTGTCTGCTGTGCATTCCTCTGTCGTGTTTGTCTGCGTGTGCACGCGTGTGCGCTTGTCATGACTAGGCCACCTGTGTTGATGAAATGTCACTGCCAATCTGCAACAAAGGGCCAGGACATACGGGATTACAGCTCTCTGCCTGCAATAACAGATGGGTCGGCTTCCATCACACACTGCCGAGGGCTGGCTGCCGATGCCACCGTCAACCGCCTTCGCAAAATCAGTCTTTTAGCTACAATGCAAGACGCGTGTATTTTCTGTGATAGACAGAAAAGTTGCAGAAAATTACAATTCTCGTGAAATTAGTGACAATTTCACTGTCGCTATACAGTGGAACATATTTAGAATCAATAAATGGTTCAAATGTCCATGTTTGAAAGCTTAAATAAATCTAAGAAGAATAAGTTCCCTAGAAAGGTGAAAACCCAGCTTTGCTTTTGGAGCCCTTTTTTGCTTTTGGTCCCATTTATATTCCTCATACCATTAAACAAATGTTAGGGTCAAATGTTAGGGTTAAGCAGCCAGCCTGATCGTATTTGAAAATGCATCTGCCCTCCTTCCTAAATGATGAATAAAATGTAATTAAAACACTTTTTATTATTTCAGTTACACAACTAACCAGAAATCACTTAAATAAAACCTTCTGCTAATATAAACGAGGCTAAATGATCACAAAAAACAACACATCCTGCCTTGGACTAAAAAGAAATAAGAAACAATGTCTGAAGAGGGTTACAAAGTTCCTTCTAAGTTTTTTTTTAGAACTATTATCTGCAAATGGAGAAAACAGGGAACTACGGTAAATGTCCCCAGAAGTGGCTGATCTTCCGCACTTCAAGAGTGCATTGACGGCTCATCCAGGAGATCATAAAAGGACCCAGAACATTAAAGCAATGCAGGACTCACTTGTCTCAATTAAGGACCGTGTTCGTGATTCAAAAAGACTGGGGGGAAAAATGGCCTCCATGGGAAGAACAGCTGCTGAACAAAAACAAAACAAAACGTCCGTCTCACATTTGCTCAGTTTGACTTTCTTCTTGTGAAGTAAAAAAAAATTAAAAATACATCCATCAAAAAGTCTCAAGGCCTAAAATGTAACTAAATGTTTTCTTGCACTACATTTGCAAGAAAACATTATTATTCACTAGATTTTGTGGAAAATGTTCTATGGACTGGTGACAAAAGTAGAGGATTTGAGGTGTCCGTCTTGTTACATCCAGAGGGGGAAAAAAATCAAAAATCAAACAGCATCTCAGAAACAGACATGTAGTCAAACATGGTTGTGTTGCTGTGAGGCTCTGGGACTGCTTTGTTACTTCAGGTTCTGGATGACTCTCAGTAATTGATAAAAATCTGAAATGTTCCTCCCTGTTGCAATCATAAAGGCCCAACAATCAGTTTGTGACTTTACGGTGAAGAGCATTTGCATCGAGGACAACTGTCCGAAGCACACCACTAACCGGCTCAAAAAAGAAACAAGTTGGATTTAAGTTCAGTTGCTTAAATCCAACTGAGCTGCGATTGTACGACATCTTGCAGACCGTTCATGCTGAAAATCAATCCAGTGTGGCTGAATTAAAAATTCTGCAACATTTCAAAATTCTTACAGGATCCTGAAATTCGTTTGTTATTCTGAAACATTCAAAAAATACATCAAAACAAGAACAGGAGACATATGTAAGGGTGCAAATAGTTTCTCACAGCTGTTTATTGCTGTACTCAACAAGAACTGGTGCAGTTTTTATAAAGAAATTAGTGAAAAGCTGCAGAAATGGGACCTTGTTGAACACATCTGGTAGCAGAAGGGACAAAAAAAAAAAAAAAAAAAAAAAATCAATACGGATCTAGAGTAAGGAATACGTGTACTAACAATTTTTGCCTGCATAAAACTCCATAAATTGCTGTCTTATTTTTAATTCATAAAATTAACATTGTCATCTGTATCCCCAAATAGCTTTTAAGTCTAAAAATTCATGTGATAACATGTAATTGATCAGCCATCAAATTAATCCCTGATGCTCTACATTGCCATATTTTACCATCCATCCGGGATTACTTCAAAAGATGTCATTTAAAGCGCAATAATCTCAACAAAACTCTAAAGATTTATTAATATTCACTCATAATCCCCAGAGCCTTTTGAGAGCAAACATTAAAAAAAAAAAAAAAAAAAAAAAAAAAAGAAAGAAAACACCCACAGGCACAAAGACGTCCACTGATCCCCAAAAGTTCCCAATGGAAACTTGACGAGATTAAGTCATTATCACAAATGATCGTACTCACTCCCCATGATCTTCATTCCACTTTTGAACATGCCAGAAGCCGTGCCGGACTTTGTTTTTGCACACGAGCTTACAATCCCACTAATATCCCTGCGTCTATCGGGCTGCGAGAAGCGGCTGGAAGTCAGCAGCTCTGTGGCGCCGTCGCTCAAACTAAACAGGGGACTGAACCCTCTCTGGCACAATCTTAGTATTTGGTTAGCTGTGAACTTTGATCCATGCTTTGGAACACACCGTTTTCCGTTCTGATGAGTTTTTTTTTTTTTTTTTTTTTTTTTTTTTTTGTCGGTTTGGCAGATGTTGATCAACAAGCAGGGTTACTTATCTGGGTGAGAAAGAAAAAAAAAAACATGAAACTTGTCTGAAGCTGGGCAAATAATGGAAGAGGTCTAGTCCTCTGAGAGGACTGCGTTTAAGGTCAATACATTACTGTTACGTTTGATTGCTAATCACTAGACGACTCTGCTATAAAAATTTTTTTTAAAAACCCAAGAGGCTTTCCAGACAGTCTGCCCTGGGTCAAAATTTGTGTAAAACATTGTTTAAAAAGTCTACGCTGTGCCAAAACTTGCTACTTACACATTAATCTTTCAATTTATACCAGAAAAAAAAAAAAGTCATCAATTTGTAAATTAACATGGCCATCAATCATTCTGTTATGACACTGAAATCCTGGTTTTATGATCGTTTTCAGGATAATCAGGAACAAAATGATTTCATTCCAACTTGTAACATCCAATGTGATTTATTAACCCAAAATTACTTGCAACAAGTTTGGGATCACATAACAGACTGATGTGATAATGAGTCTGCAGGTTGAGGCAGGTGTGGTTGTGAGCACTTTGTTGAACAAAACTGGACAGGCTTGATGCCTTATGGAGGAAAATCACAACCACACAGCCTGGGTAAGGGGGAGAACCTGATCACAGTGCACAAGTTCCCTGTAAAATAGTGTTAAAGTTAATTTATTCTGATAAATTTGGGGGGGGGAGGGGAATGTTTTTTTTTTGTTTAACATGTTATCTGGTAAAGCGTTCTGACCTTCACTGCCTGCCGTAGTTTTCATGACGTCATTGGCTGAGTTTGGAGCAGCTTGCTGCTATTTGACGCTTCTGGCTTTCTAGATTTCTGTTCGTGTCTGTAGGAATGGAAGGAAATAGTGTTCAGTCTTTTTATTGAAAAATAATGATTTATTTTATTGTAATAAGCTTGAAAAATCCCATTAGTGATTCATAGATTAAGTTATTTTAAAACGGAGGACCAAAACCTTGCTTTAATTGTCTTGCGTTACTACTCAAGATAAAAATCCCTTATATTACATGAAGCAATACATTTGGAAATATTTGTGTTGAACTTTAAGTTGAGGCAAAACTAATTCATACTCATTTAGATTACAGGTAAAACATCTGGAAGCATCATTTCACTAATTCTGAGGTAGATTTAGGTCTGGGTCTAACATTCATAGGTCCATACTCACAACAAACGATGATATGAACTGAATTACTTCTGTCTCATCTGACCAGACATACCCATTGGTTACTTCTCTGATTACTGTTCTCGTTGCCCACAATGTTTTTTAAAATGGACAGCCGTGTCTCAGTAGGTTTACACTTGTGCCATACGCTTTACTGAATTTTGGAGATGATATACTGAATAGTTTGCCATGAGTTGTCAAACCTTAGGATATTTTTTTTATGGTATAACTCTGTTGTAAGCTTTTCCACAACATTCACCCAGACTGCGTTTTGTTGGTCTCTATGATGCTGTTCACATTAGATTAATGTTCCCGACTGAGATTAACTTTCACGCAGGTGTATTCGGTTGGATAATTATGAATGCCAGTGATTATACCGGATTTTATGCAGGGGCATCACATTAGATGGATCTAAATGCAAGTATTCACCAGACTTTTCTGAATTTGAAACAGGGTTTCTGCTGGGTTCCCCCAAGCCAAATTTAAGACCTTTTTAAGACCATTATGCACAAGATTTAAGACGTGTATCATGACAGAAATGTACATGTTTTATAGCGATGCCAAGCTTTTTTTCCCCAGAGTGCACTTAGCACCGCACAGATTGGCAACAGAAGACAGGCGTTCTCCAGCCAACTGGCAATAATTTACACTTACCACTAAGAGACTTAAACAAGCTAGCTAGCCAATAATGGTATATTAGCAGCTGGTTAGGGGTAGCCTCAACCACCTTGAGTCACAGAATGTAATGAAGATGTCTGCATGTGATTCAAACTTTTGCCTGGCAGAAAAGTCTCACAAGAAAAATAAACGACATAAAAGAGTAAATAGTCAGGTCATGATAAAATTGAAGACCTCTGATGAACGTATTTAAGGCCAACTCACATTATTCTAATGAATTTAAGACGTATTGAGGCCTTCATTTTAGATACAAGAACGTGAAACTTTTTAAGAATGAAAAGCGGGCTTCGCAAGCCCATCTCCCCCAACCCCCATTTAATCAGCACTGCTCTGTTCCACAAATGGCGACACTTACAGCCAATGCAAACAACAAACTGCTTACTTGGCACATCACCTCGCTTTACTACAAACCACAGCAACATGTGCAGTGGCATGGCCATGGACCGACACCAGCTGCACGCGTGCTGCCTTTGCTCTTCATCACCCCACCTGCAGACACGTCCTTTACAACTAATGACGCGTCATATAGTAATAATTCCTTTTCAACAAGGGAAATAGAGGATGGATATGTTCCACTGTCCATCCCGCACCGTTAAAGTCCCATTTGTTGAGAAAAGCTTTATGACAAACTGAAATATAAGAAGAGAATCACCAACATGGAGCCAAACGACTCTCACTGCATCACCTGATAAATAAAGCATGTGCTTGTTTGGCTGGTTTACCTGTTGGCATACAGATGTGCAGCGAGACCGACAACAGCAGGATGCAAAGGATGCAGCTCTGATATTTAGCTACATGAACCCATCAGATGTTTAAAAAAAAGAACAAAGGCCACCTGTAGTCCAGGAAAGAAATGGGAAATGTAGAAAAAAGAAAATAGAAAAATAAAAGCCTCTGTTGTGATGCTCTCCCTGAATGAACCGGCCGACGAATGAGGAGGAGGAAGAGGCGGAGGATTAGAAGAGCCAGGCCAGCATTCCAGGGATGTGATTTATAGATCCAAGTCCTCTTTAAACAACATCCCTGACGTATGGACAGACAGGTTGGCCGTGCAGGATCAGAGCTGGAGGAAGAAGAAGAAGGCTACTGGAGGATGCAGGCGACATTTAGTCCTTTGTGTCAGCAAGGATTACCACTGTAGATGAAGAGGAGGAGGAGGAGGAGGAAACGAGGGAGGAGAGCGAGAGCGCTGCGTTCAGCCTGACGTTCCGCTGCTTTCGTATAAAACTGGGCCAGTGGGCTTTGCTCTGTGCATGCTGTATTCCATCACTGGGTGAGGGGGGGGTGAGCGTGTGAAGCAGACGCGTTGCCTTTATGGGCCAATATGTGCAAACACATGCGCATCAAGAAGGTCTGCATAAAGATGTACAGCCTCCCCCCCTTTCCTCTCGTAGCCTGTGGGGACACTATTCGCCCTACTGCCAGCCAGCGAGCAGAAGACAAGAAGGGAGGGGGGGAGGGGCGCACATTACAGGGGCATGGTCTGGACGTTTTTCCTTTTTTTTTTTTTTTTTTTTTGAGGAAAAATAAAGGGGTGTGGCTGGAGGCAAATTTGATGAATGGACACCTGCCACAATTCTCAATTTCAGGCTTAAATTTTTTATTATCTTTTAGCTACGTCCGCTGATTCCCTAAAGCACAGCCAGGAAGGAGAAAAGAGGGAGACTTTAATGTGGCCACAGCTGCAAGAGACAACAATATGGTTACAAAAAAAAGAAAGAAAAGAAAAAAAAAAAAAAACAGACGACGCAGCGCTCTGCTGATCCCGGCAAACACGCGTGAATCTATACAGCTGGTATTGGCAGGACAAGCACAGGCAAAAGAATGAATGGGTGCTTGGGAAGTGGCTGAGACACAAGCTCATAATGAAGTTTATTACGGCACACTGCAATCTGGGGAACAAAGCTATCGCTGTCCAATGCAACAGAGATGTTGGTGAGAAACACATGAAGGGAGGCATGCTCTTCTCCGCTTCACGGTTAAAAATAGAAAAACATTTCAGCAGATGTCTGTCATCAGAGTCAGAGGGTAGATTAAAGGTAAAGACTTACTGCCAAGCAAAATACCAGTGAAATGAATAATAAGCAAAAAGTTTCAATGTCGGGAGCTGCAAGACAGAATGACTTCCAAGGATTTTTCTAGACCTCTCGTCTAAAAACTAAAAGCAACTGTGGTTCCTGACCGTTATCCGATTTTTACTCAACTCTAAACAAAGGGCATCAAAGTACAACGCTGTTTGTTGATGCATTTACTGGTTGAAAACTATAGGAGTTTACAGTTGTGATGCGTTTAGCAAGCAGGAAAAACACCCAAGCTTTTCCATGTCAAAGGAAGATTAGCGATCAAGCTTTGGCAATTACAGTTGCTTCCTTATGCTGACTGGCCCAAAATATTAGCATCTAGATTAGAACTGGGTTTACATTATGAAGAGCAAGAAAAGCCTTTTTACAGAATAGGGGACATAACACAACACAATGGCACCATGCAAAGCATCTGACGCAACAAGAATGCTCGCAAAGATATTATCTCTCAACAATGTTTTGGGTCAAACCCATAACATCCTGATAAGCAGCTAACTCCATGTTTACTGGCATCTCTCTCAACTCTCAGGAGCATCAGTTCTTTCTCCCGTTTTCCTCACAAGGAGCCAATTCACCTGTAGGCATAAAGTAATCAGCTTGTTTTCAAATGTGTGTTTTCACTTAGGATGAAAACTAATACAAAACTGTACTGATTGTAAGTTTCATTCTGACAATGCAGCTACTGAAACTGTCTGAACGTGACTAAACTTCTTCTTGACGCACTCTCAGTACTAAGACCAACCAGCAGTTTTGAAAATGATACCTTAATGTTTTGCAAGAAAATAAATCCTTTGCTTTTATCTTTCAACAGTCATAATCATTTTTATTATTTGATCAATGTATGAAGTCACATCTATGACGACAATATCAGTCTGTTCAGTATTGCGTACACAAAGGATTGCTTGGGTACTTTTCTGGAATGGTATAATAATTCACCTGCCATGCAGTAAAACTCTCTTTACCAAGAATATCTTTACATTTTAGTTTTAGTCAAGTTGCTTTCAATTGATATGCTCTGATCAGAGATTAACACATCAAATACTTAATAATAATAATAATAATAAACAATCAAACTAAATTGTAAAATAATATATTTATTGAAAATAACAAAATTATAAACCACCGCCAAAATTCGCAAACACACCAAACAACAGCTTGTACTTTGACATACTTTTGAAGGGGTTGATCAAAACGAAATCAAGATTTGGGGTTTATGCTTTGAAACCTACTGCCTTTATCAAATGACCAGTAGTACATATTTATATTTAAGCTTGCTTTTGCAAGTAATGGATTCTTCCTTGCTGAGGGGGCTTTCAGCCCAGGCACATGTTTCATTGTGGTTCACATCACTGTCTTCCCAGATTCCACCAGCATCTTCCCAAAGTTGGTAGCTGTTCTTCTGAGATTAATTCACACATTTTGCGCTCATATGCTGAACCCGATCCAGAGAGAACCTGTTTGGTGAACCTCACTGACATAAACCGGAGAAGTGTAGTCTGACTTTCCATTGATCTAAAAAAAAAAAAAAAAAAAAAAAAAAAAAACACTCACGCTTTTCTTTCACATTTTCTCACTGTCATTAAAAAAGATAAAATTGCAGACAAAAATGTATATTAAAAATTCCACTGCAGGTTCTACTAACTACTCTCCATCTCAGCCCATGACCAGGCTTCATCATTTACCCAAAATCTGATTATGGGTAAAGTCCAGAATTCTCGCTCTTTTTTTTTTTAAATGAGGGTTTTTGTGTGGTTTCCCCCACTTTCAGTCAGGTGACAGTCTTTGAGAAACTGGAAGCAGAAGCATGCAGCTTGGCCAGTCCTGACAGGTCTGACCCCACATGCAGAGACAACACCTTCCCCATTACACCCAAATGACACTGTCAAACCCACACGGTAAACTCACCCGTTTTCAACACACAATTTAAAGTCATGACATTTTATTTTTTTTTTGTCATACAGGCGGTCAGGAGAAGAAGCAGCTTCCACAACAACACGTCCCTATTGGGATTGTCATAATGAGCCTTTTTTTTTTTTTTTTAAACAAGAAAATTAACTGCAACCCTGCAAATCTCCCCTGAGTTTTAAACAAACTCGTGCTTATGCCTGCCGTAGATGCTGACACTCTGTTGTGCTTCTCATCCCTTCAAAGCATTACCAACCTGTCCGTAGCTGCATTAAGCCTGTCTGAGGTTGGCGCTAGCTTGCTAACTACTGTTTGCCCTGCCACAAATTCAACTTCTCTCGCACTGTGTCCCACTTACCGGTTCCTTGTCAACAATGCTCACTTTGCAGTCAAATGAAACTCCATACTGTCGTAAAATAACAGCCCCGGCTTGGTTTGTTTCTGGATAAATATGTATTTACAAGGCTGAGAGGTTTTGCTGCACACAGCCATGACAACACGCCCATGCATTGCGTCACTGGTCATGCTGCCTTCACTGGCTGCTCGTAATAAGCAGAATTATTCCTGACAGCTCATTAAAAGAAACCAAGTTTAATAGAGATTTTGTTGGTTTATAATAAATATGTCAAAGGAAGCAGAAAATAAATGGAAACATTTGCTTTGTGTGTGTTCATTGAGGTGATTAGTGTGTTTTTAGTTTGTTATTTGCTTTATTGCTTCACAAAGATGTGAACCAAAACATTAAAAGACCAGACAATGCTGCATTCTTGCTTATGCAGCATTGTCTCACACTGGAAATTAGAGAAAAATCCCACCTCTATTTTCAGTAAGTGTCTTACGTGCAGGAAAAATCCTAAATGTTGAAACCAGCTGATTTTAGTAACATCACTAAATCAATAATAATGATCAGTTTTATTTATAAAACCCTTTATGTCTCCAGTTGAAATCACCTCACTGACGGCACAATGCTGGAACCTCAGCTGTAGTTTTTTTGTTGTTGTGTTTTGTTTTTGTTGGGGGTTTTTTCCTGGCAGATGAGCAGTCAGCATTTGACAGAGTCTGAGCACAGAAAGAACAACCTGGGACCATTCTGCGCTGTGAAATGTCTCTAAATCCTTTCTTCTCTGAAAGCATCTTCTCCGGTCTTCATTTTGTCCTTTCTTCATGTCACCACAGGGAAGATGTCCAAGGACTGGAAAAATGATGGAAGAGATGGATTTTGTCTTCCAAAAGACCTGATCCCCTATTTCCATTTTTTTTGTTTGGTTTTTTTTTTTTTTTTTTTGGGGGGGGGGGTTGTTGTTGTTTTTTGTTTTTCTGGTTTTCTGGCACACTCCTCAAGATTTTTGATTAAAATGTCCTGGTACTGCTAGGTGCTCATAGTGCTTTGCACAAGATTTCCAGAACATTTGGAAGACAAACAGTCCCAAAGCATCACAGACTCCAAAATAATAGTGGGCATTAGGCTTTTTTTTTTCCAACATATTCCTTCACTGTATATTCAACTTACTCGAACTGTTTGTTGCCAAAGAAAATTCTGTCAATCTATCGTAACTAAACCACACAATTTCAGTTAAAATCCCACAAGAGTTTAGCAAATTGCATATGTTTTCATGTCCTGGCATGCCTCTTATCCAAACATTTGACCCGGTGATACCATCTACTGGTTGTCATAGAGACGTGGTGATTCCAAAATGTTCTCCAAGTTCTTCAAATGTGAGCTTTTGAGATATTTTTGTGCCTTCCTTCGTATCCACAGTTTTCTGTCTATAACAGTGTGTGGTGGGTCCTCATCCAGCCAGTCAGTGGCTAAACAAAACTACCTTCTCATATTTGTACCTCAGGAAGTCATGGATTACAATACCCTAACCCTAACTTTAAAACATAAACACTCAGTTACATTTACCCAGAATGGTCTGGTAGGGGGCGTGGTAAAATATACAGTACTTAAACTAAATGGACATTTTTTAGAAATATATTTCAGAGACATTGGTTGTCAGCTTAATCTGACGGCTTGTACTGCAATAAAATAATTTATCTGTGGCCAGAGTTGATCTGGTGTTTGATGAGTCGCACTAAATTATAAACATAATGATTATGGTGTCTGTTGTTGTCTCATGTGGCTTTTGCAAAATGTAGCAGGAGCCACATCACATCTCCAGTCTTCCTTCACTTTCAACGCTGTCGCTTACATGACGAGGTAAATGTGTGAAACGATGGACTCGAGAAAAGATGACAAAACAACCTCGAAAAAAAGTGCTGTTGAATAATAAATGAAAAGCATTTCTGAGGACAGCAGTATTGCATGTACTTTGTATTATTGTATTGTACGTATTAATACAGTATTGCATGTATTTCAAACACAGCAATTCTATGTTTGCGAAGAAAAAGAAAGTGATGCAAATAAAAATATTGATCTCTTTGGGACCAAATCACTAAAACTGCTGATGTGAAATATCTGGTCGCAGATATTTCACTCAGATATTAGATATTTTAACATAAATATTTACTCAAACTTGGAACAGCTGCCAATGTGCTGGTTCAATGCTGCCCCCTGCTGACATGTGATATGTTTATCTTTTTTTTTTTTTTTGGTAAATCTCGTTTTTAATTAAACTGTGATTCTATATGTGTATATCCTTAAACTTTTTATTTTACCAGGCCCACTACACCATATAAAAAACAGTAATGTAGACTTCTTTTTTTTTTTTTTTTTTTGCCACTCATTTCAGAAAGTGGATTATTAGCAGATGACATGGGACCCCAAACTATCACTGACTGGACATCCGTCCATTCAGTAGTGATCCTCCTGGCCGTGAAGCCCACTGATCCATTAGCTGCTTCTGCTGTGGTGCGACAGGTTTCCACTATTGAACCATTTTCACAGCTTTCTAATTTTGAGACACTGAATTTTTGGTTTTCAATAAAGCCACAATCGCCTTGACGGAAATAAAAGCTTGAAATATTTTACTCCGTGTGAAATTCATTCATGAGTTTCACTTTTTGAAAAAAGTGACAAACACATCAAGCTTTTAAAGAACATTTCAAGTACTTTACACAGCACTGATCAGATGTAAAGCAAAAATGTGTTCAATGTTTGTAAATATTCTGAAATATTCTTTCATATATGTATAAAAAAAAAACCAACACATTTTTGCTTTACATCTGTTTTTAATGCAAAGTGTCAGTACTCAACGTAGCATATTTTGACCAAAAACGGAGACATTGTAGATCAGCACAAGTGAGTTTTATTACAATGACCTCAAATTATTTGGCTCTTGAGAAATAAAAATGACAAACACCAAATGGACTCTGAATACCATAAAAACAAACAAAAAAAACCATAATGTTGAGGAGTATGGTTTATTATATTTGTGCTGATATCATGTACTCTACTAAAAATGCGGCAGCTGCAGGTTTGCTTTTCTCTTAACAGATTAAAGATGGTTTAATACTGTCAGAAACCTGCTTTGTTTTGTCACTTTGTAAGCTAAACATTTGAGCTTATAAATTAGAGAATAAATTAAAGCCAGCACAAGCCTTTAGATTTTTTTTTTTCTTTTTGTTTTTACAAATAAAAAGAGGTTCTATAAACTAGTGAATAATAAACAAGAGTTCTAAAGCATCTAAAGCATCACAGCAGCGGCAAGCTGCCGAGAGGCGCCAGAATGATCCCAAACACGTAGAAGAGTCCCATCAGGAGGTTGAGCTTGGCAGTCTTTTGGGGGATCTTGGCGTAGCAACGACTCCTGAACTGCTTCTCCAGAGGGAAGGCCATCGGCAGCGTGAGCAGCGGGAGAGCCATGCTGATGGTGTACCGGGTGGCGAGGATGCAGAACAGCACGTACGGGACGAAAAGCAGGAGATTGTAGAGGACGTAAGACAGCGTGGGGCCTATGAGGATGGCCAGCGTGACGATGCCGGCTTGCTTGTCCGAGTCCATGTCTCTTGTGTTGTTGCTGTGGAGGATGGCTTCTGTGTTGAGGGCCAGCGGGACGGCGTAGACCAGCGGCAGCACCGACAGGTAGCCCACCTGCACAGCATGGGCGAACATCACCGCCAGGGGGCCGAAGGTGATGAGGATCACTATGTCTCCCAGGGCAACATACTTGAAGCCGATGCCTGGAGAAACGAAAAGACAAAAAAAATAGCCTGGTCATTATACTGTAGTGAAATCATCTTTACAGATGTACCTTGGTCATAGCTACTGACGAATGCTGCAAAAATTTGCAGAATTTGTTTTCTTTAGTAATAGTGTAAAACTTAACCCAGAAGCTTTTTTTGTGCATCTCAATTCAATATCTTTAGATGGAAATTGTGTTTTATGGAATCACAATGTGAAATGGTTTTTGACTAGGATCTAAAATAATGTATGCACTTCCAATTAGAACATCTATATTTTCCAATTTGGAACAAAAACTGCAAATATGTGATGCACCAATAAGCAACAGATACAAATTCTACTTTATTTTATGTCTTTCTGCCTCTTTCCAGCATTTATTTATTGTTAGAGTCTATATTTTTGCTGCCTCATTCAGATCTGCACTTTTTTCTTTGCAAAGAAGTATGGTTATGTGCAGAGCAGGCAATTTCTGTGAAGCTCTTTAGCGTAAAACTGGCGCATTGCACAAATATTAGTGATTAGGTCGAATGTCAAACTTCTACGCAGACATTTCTCAAGACCTTCAGAAAGCAATTGTTTCTCAAGAGCCAAGACTCCAGACCCTCTGTACAAAGCAAAGAGTAGTACAAATGGATGGTTTTTACCAGGTTGAAACTGTTAAGCAGTTATTTTCTAATTTTAAATCTAAAACTTATTTCTAATCACCCATATATTGTTCACATTCCTACAAAGATTTTAATTTAAAACTTAACAATATGCAATGTCCCCTACAGCTAAAAGAAAAACACAGAATAAAGGCAGCAAAAAAGGCAATTCAGGGTGGAAATCTACTCACCTCCAGTGTATAAAAAAGAGCTGGAAAGACCTCCAAAGTAAATAAGGGCGAGGTGCTCCAGCTTGAGCGTCGATAGGAAGTAGAGGAGAGTGGCGCACAGGCACCCCAAGGAATACAGCAGCGCACCGAACATGACGACATCCTGTGGTGCCAGAATTTCATCGACGAGAGTCCTGTCGTCACTCTTCTTGTGGTCGATTCCTTTCGAGAAGTCGTAGTAGGTGTTCACAAGATTCCCGGCGCCGTGGACCACCAGGACGGCCACGGCGCAGACCATCAGGACCACCAGGTCCACAGAGCCGTCCAGCTTGTACGCCAAGGCACTGCCGAGGGCCACGGGTATGAGCGAGGCGCTGAAGCTCCACGGCCTCAGCGCCAGCACGTAGGCCGCGCACTTGTGTCTGACGTCGGAGGCGACGCGGGCCATCCTAGAGACGTGGTTGGCCGTGGCAGGATGGTGTGGCCTGGCGCTGTTGGCGTCGGTCTGCCACTGCTGGCCATTGTGACCATTCGATCCAGCCAGCACAAATGTCTCTACTCTGTTGTGCCTCTGATCTTTAGCCATATTCCTCAGCATGAGCAGCGTTAATTAATCTGGTGTTCCTGTGGGGGAAAAAATAGATAAAACAAAGCAGGAAGCTGACATTTGAGAGCAACACACTGCCTTGAACATGCTATTTGCGATGAACTAACAATCATAGTTACTTGTTGGCTACTTGTTGTCCTTCTGCATATTTTCAGTTGCTACCACACCGAATTTAAAAGGTGATCTACTGGGAATTTAACACAGCAAGACTAAAATAGCAATAAATGATGAAGTGGAAGAAAAAATGACACATTGTCTACTTTTTCTCCCTCATAAAAATCTTTAAAGATTTGGTTTACATTTGAATTCAGAACCATATTAGTTTACATTTTGCTGTAATTACTGCGGCAACTTTTGTTATTTTGGCATTTTATGAAACTGAAACATTTAGCAAATACTTAGTAAGGTATCTCACCAGATCTGGTGAGATACATCTTATCAGATTTTTGAATGTCAATTTTCAAATCTTGCCATGGATTATGTCTGGACTTTAACTGGTCCATTCTAACGATGCGTGTTGATCCCCTCGATTGTAGCCCTGTTGTCCAACCAGAAGATAAAAACTCTGATCCCGTGCCAGCTTTTCTGTTTTTCTTGAAAAAATAAATAAAAACTAAGACGGTGGTAACAAATACAGACTGAAACATGTTATTCACAATATTGTCTGCAGATATTATTCAACTGAAAGGCTTTTAAAACTGTCCTGAAGTCTTTTTTTTTTTTAACTTGCTTTGTCTCTTTAATATAAAATTAAGGAGAGCCTGGTTGCAGTGATGTCCCAGGGTCGTTTTAATAAACGAAAAGGATCCCAAAATGGCATTCCAATTGCAGGACTGACCTCATGAAAATCCACACAACAAGTTGCATCAAAGTACACAGCCCAGCCCAATAAAATATGATGATTTGATCTTGACATCATTGACAGCAGGTTCCAGTTTCAGGGTCGTGGCAATCTTCTTGTAGACTACAGTCCATCTTTATGTTTGGTAACAATTCTTGTTTTCAAATCCACTGAGTTGTTGTTGTTTTTTTTTACTATGTTGAGCATCCAGTGACTAGTATAAGAGAGCACTGAGGCCATAATAACAAATGTAACACGCCTGCCACTCCATTCACACCTCAGAGCTTGTAATATTAGCAGCTTAGACATTAATGGCAAGAGAAAAGCAAATTTACATTATTATACGAACTGGCTGTTTGCATTGTCTCAAGTGCAATATGTTACATATTGTCCCATGACAGAGTTACAACATTTACCAACACGTGAAGTGAGGAGTGTGCTCACTTTAGTGGGATGCTGTCCCTGTTTTGTTTCCGGATCAGAATCCATACAGGCTCACATGAGGCTTTTAAAAGATGTTCAGACACATTTTAAATCTGGACATCAACGAGCCTTAACCGTAAAGCTTTAAATTCCTATTCAAACACTTTGCTAAAAGCATGGAGACCATGCCTGACACAGTCAGATCAGTGCTTTTCACAGTGATCTCGTTCTTTGCGCTCATTCTGATCGGGTCTCCTGTCGACCATGCGGGATTCTGTTCCAAACTAAATTCGGGAGAAGCCAGCTCGGGCAGTCAAACGAACTGACCCTAACTGCTGAGATTATAGGATTAGAGCTAATAAGCTAGCCGCCTAGCCTTAAGAGTGGTAACGGCAGTAGCTCTTACCTGCTACGTCTTTATTATCCGACCAGAACCCGGTTTCTCTCCGCTTGAAATCATATTTATAAGCTCAACGAGCCTGGCGCTGCAAAAAGCAACGACAAAGTCTACGTGTCAACTCCGAGGGTAAAGTCACTGGTTGGCTACGGAACGCTTTTTCTCCCACACGAGCGCGACGACGCGTGAGGCACGGAAAGAAACTATGTCTCGCACAATGGTTCCGCCCTGAAAGTATATTCATAAAATAAGACGCGGTCGTAAATTAAAATTCACAAATTAATTGTGAATTTAATTTATGACTATTTATGACAATTAGTCATAAATAAATAAATAAATAAATAAATAAATAAATAAATAAATAAATAAATAAATAAATAAAT
>VMRN01000064.1:2157584-2187586 GCA_010277015.1 Poeciliopsis turrubarensis
ATATAATATTTTTTTTTTTTTTTTTTTTTTTTGCTGACTCCTCAGCTGCAGACAAAAATGCTTACAGAGATCAGTACTAACGGCACGGTGCTTCCCAACAGGTTGCTGTCTTTTCCTACAAACCTGATAAATGCCAGCGACACGCGTCGGGGCATTGCCAGGGCTTTTGGCCTGTGGAGTGACGTTTCCCCGTTCTCGTTCAGAGAGGTGCCAGCTGACGAGGAGGCAGACATTAAGATTGGTGGGTGCTTGCTCTGCCTGCATGCTGCTGTCTCCAACAGATGTTGCTTGGCGCCCCGGTCCAGAGTTCTGCTTTGCTGTTGCTTTTCCTTAAATTGCCGTGTGCCGAGACTGGGGCACAAAGCCTACAGTATATTCAGCACGATTCATAATTCTGCAAGGAGAAAAAAAACTGTAAATGCTTGACAACTTCCATAGCAAAGCGGTGTGAATTATGCTTTATTCGTACTTCTGGGACTAAAGTCAAGAGCTGAGCATAAATTCTCAGTGACAAGGAGAGGCATGGTTGTCATCCTGCAGGATGAGGCTTTAGCAAAGAGCTCTCTGTCTTTGGTAATTCATCACTTCCCATCTGCAGTCTGCACAGAGCAGAAATAATGGGGTGAGGGCTTCCCTCCTTGACTGAGAGGTCTGCATTCTTCTCTCTGTCCTGGCAGGATTCTACCCGGTCAACCACACGGACTGCTGGCAGTCCTACCTGCACCACTGTTTCGACGGCATCACGGGTGAACTGGCACACGCCTTCTTCCCTCCAACGGGCGAGATCCACTTTGACGACCACGAATACTGGATTCTAGGAGACATGCGCTTCAGCTGGAAGAAAGGCAGGAATATATATATATGTATTTTTTTTGTACCCACAGACAATCAGTTAAGTGGACGGCGATAGCAGTTGTGTTCGTGTTGCAGGGGTCTGGCTGACAGACATCGTCCACGTGGCGACGCACGAAATCGGCCACGTCCTCGGACTCATGCACTCCATGGATCCGAAGGCTATAATGCACCTGAATGCTACGCTGACAGGACGCAAGCAGATCACGCAGGATGAGGTCTGGGGTTTGCACCGTCTCTATGGTACGTTTGAGACCTGCCTGTCGGAGCTGCGGGTGGGCTGGTGTAGAGCAAGGTTTTAGAAAGTTACCATTTGAAACTGCTGAACGTTTTGTGCAAGTGCTGTCATTTACTCAAATGCAAAAATTCAAAAAGGAGATAATATATCTATATCTATCTTTATATATATATATATATATATATATATATAAGATCACATTTTTTAAGAATGTGATCTTTTCAAATTGATGGTATTTAAATTTTAATAATAAAAAATGTGAGCATTCACCTTACGCTCTGTTACAAAAGACCGAACTGTTTGAAAAAGCTTCGACAGTCATGGCAAACAAAACCAAAAGAATCAACACTTATGAAATCACATTTACATATTTGTAAAGCAGCGGCGTGAAGGCTAGTTAAAAGAGCAGACTAATCCGTATGAACGTTTTGCTAGTGTCAATCCGTATGAAGCAAAATGACAAACAAGTGTAACGTTGTGCAGAATAAACACTTATTTGTAAAGGATTCATTCCTCTCTTTCTGTTTTAGATCAAATAAGTTATTGTTAATGTGATTTTTTTCTTTAACCCTCTCCAGGCAGATGTTGCAGATTTGCAACAGCTAAATGCTACTTAGCTAGTCTTTGCAAGTAATTTGAGCCTCAGAGAGTTAAAATGTATTCATGTAAGATGCACCTGCACTGCAATAGACCTGCACTGGTGCATTGGTAAATCATCTAAGACATTCTTAAGTAACTGGAGCTTTAGCAGTGTGTCTAGTTTTCCAACAACATAAAAATCTCTTACATTGGAAGCACTAAGTTATTACCAAGTAGTGGCTGGTAATAACTTGCTTGGAAGAAATATTTGATTTCCTCACATTGCCGTCTTTCGCCTGGTTTTACACACGGCACGTCTCACAGAACCGATTAATCATCTCTGCTGTTTTAAACTCCAGAAAGAGAGCTGTCTGAGATCTGTCCTTCAAAATCCCAGCTCATCTGACACGAGAGACTGAACCCTCTTATTAGTCCAAAAATCCGCTGGGGCTGTAGGCCAAGGAAGGGAGGAACATGAATAAAACCATCAATTTCATCTGTGAATGACAAAAAAAAAAAAAAAAAAAAAAAATGCTGAGACATTTTGTACTCTGATCCTGGAATTGGAGGAATTACAGCAAGACAAACAGGTTAGAAACTGGTTAAATAACAGGCAGTGACACATTTTTGGATCAGAACCAAAGGGGAAAACAGACCACCGAGTTTTGTCTTTGACGCCGACAGCCGACGTGGCATTAATGCACATTCTGTAAACTCATGAGTCATCATTAGCGTGCATTACAGTGACTCATTTCTGTTGGCACCAAAAAAAACAAACAAAAAAAAAACAAAAAAATTGATCGGGGGATCCAGCTTTTCTTTTTGCTGCTGCCTGAGAACTGCTGTCTCCTAAATCCACCCTCTAACCTCCCCGCTCTTTCTTCCAGGATGTTTGGATCGCTTATTTATCTGTCCTTCCTGGGCTCGGAAAGGCTATTGCGACAGCAAGCGCAGGCTCATGCAGAGGCACTGCCCTTCCAGCTGTGATTTCTGTTACGGTAAGGCAGCCGAGAGCGGCAGCAGCAGCAGCAAAAGAAAAAAAAAAGAGAGAAAGCTTTCACAGCGTAAAGAGCTGCTGTGGACCGTTTGCCAATGGAACAGCTGGAGCCAACAGGTCCAACCTCATAGAGCTGTGATGGAGTTTTTTTGAAGTGTGTGATTTAAGAGGGAATTAAAGCGCATTTCTGCTGAAGGAGAAGCCTTTCATCGAGTTGGTACCTGTTGGCTGCCACCCAAAGGGACCTGCTTCGCGTGCAGTCCACCACATCAGCAGTCTGAGCGCCTCTTTCGGGATGCTCCTCTTGCGCAACAGGAAACGGCCCCTCTAAGCTATCACAACCCTCGCATTTCTTGGCTTTGCACTGGGTTTTGTCAGCAACGGGGGGACAGTTCGGAGACAAGCGCGAGGATACGATTTCTGGCCTGCAGGAATCTGTTCCTCATTGTTGATTTCAGAGACGCTGTACGGCTGTGGAAAATTCCAGAGCGACTCCAAACCGCTGGAATTTCAGACTGTGGCTTGAGGGTTAGAGACGCACAGGGTCAATTGGGATTTTTGCGGCATTAACGAGAAAATGAGGGGCTCTTAAGCAGCCTAAGAACTGATCACAGACTGCTCTGCGGTGTTTTGTCAGAAGCCAGATGGGAGATGTTAAAATGACAGGATCCCTGACAGGTCAGCATCCCTCTCTCAGATGAGGGTTGGATCAGGACATTTATGATGATCGGGTTTTAGTGGAGGTGCTTTATCGGGGAACAATGTTGTATTTTTATATTGCGAATGGAACTGAGATGAAACAATTTCTTTTCACAATACGTCTTAATAGCTTTGGGATTTTGTGTGACAGACCAACACAAAGGCCCACAGGTTTGTGAAGCTGAAGATTCCCATCTTCTTTTTTGGACTAGTTCAGATTTAAGCAACATGCTGAAACAAAATCTACTTGCGGCTAATTGTCGAATGGTTTATTAGGTTAAAGTTAGTTCCAGTCGATTAACTAATAACGTCCACTTAGCTGCGACAGAAAAAAACTTAACATTGAAAGAAAAAACATGGCGGCAAAAAAAAAAACAAAAACAAACAAAAAAAAAAACAACAGGCTGATTTTGGGGTCCTGTCGCGAGTTAAAGGATTTCATGGAGGGAAGTTTTAGCATCCCACAGACACTCCTGTATGAACATCTCTGTTCATGGAGAATTAAGTGTTTCGCATATTTATTTACTTATTCGTGTTTTATTTCTATTCAGCAATCTAAAAGATTCCTGTTTTGTTATATTTCACTAATGTCTACATTCAATAATAAGAGAGAACTACAATTTCCTGTTCATTCAGCTGACACATAAATAACGCTTTTGTTTTGTTTTTTGTTTTTTTTTTAATTAATTTTGCATATTGTGAAACATTCGGCCCTTCATGCTTTTGAAAGACGGTTGGATTCCAGAGAAATCTCAGGTTTTTAAGAAAATGAGCACTCATCAATCAAACCTTAGTTGATCAACCCTGCAATAACTCATTACCCAGTGACTTACACCTAATTACTACACAGAGTCTATTTATGTGCCATTCAGTGGCAGTAGAAATGCAGCTGTTCAGCTCTTTAAGCAAGCATCATAAAGACTGGAGACAGCCCACAGATAAAACAGATTAGGTGGTAAAACGATATCCAAAAGTTTGGATATCTCACCAAGCACTGCTCAGTCCATTAGCCGGGAATGGAAAGAGAATGGCACAACAGCAGACGTGCCAGCAGCTGTTCATATAAACTGAAAGTCTGGAGCTCGAAGAGGATTAATCAGAGACGCAGCCAAGATGTGATGAAGGTGCAGAGGTCCACAGCTAAAGCTAGGGCAGCTTTAGCGGGTCGAGTATTTGTTGTGCAGTCCACAAATCTGGCCGTTTTGAAAAGGAGCGAGAAGAAATTTAGCGTCGCATTAAAACTGGGCTGAACTGATTGAAAGATCGTTGGCGGCCGCTGAAGACTTGAAACTTCGGGTTGGAGGTTTTCCGTCTCGTGTGGCCATGACATGTGACATACAGTCACTCTGCAATGAAATGTGGTTCACGTCAAACAATAATTGTGTAGGAACGGCCCAGTCAAAGTCCGGGTGGTAAATTGAATCAAGAATTTGTGGCGAGATTTGAAAACGAAGTCAACAAATCGGCTAAATCCAGTTTATGTTGCAGAGAGGAACGACCACCGGTGGCCGATCCTCTCAAAGAATCGAAAGAATCGTTCAAAAAGGTTCGAATGATTCTGCGAAGCTCTGAATGACTCTGCTCTCGCTAAAGGAACCAACAAATTGATTAGACGACCACGTCACATTTCCCTCTAACGTGTTCATTCCCGTTACAGAATTCCCTTTCCCCACTCCTGCCCCCACACCCACTCCACCCAGGACCAAACACAAGCTGGTCACTGAGGGAAAGAAGCTGACGTTTCGCTGTGGGAAGAAAATCGCGTCAAAGAGAGGCAATATATAGTAAGTTCGCGGGACGCGTCATCACTCGCCCTGCAGGCTGCAGTGACGGCGCGGTACTCGAACGGCGTCTGCCTTCTGTTTCAGCTGGTACAAAGACGGGGAGCTGCTGGAGCACTCTCACCCGAACTACATTTCCCTGAAAGACGACCACATCACCATAGTGGCCAACGCCATCAACGAAGGCACGTACACTTGCATCGTGAAGAAAAGGGACAAAGTTCTCACAAACTACTCGTGGCGGGTACGCGTGCGCTTCTGAAGGCCTCGAAAGCCGCAGAGGACTCTAGGGCACACCTTTCAATTTCGAGACAGAAAAAGAATCTTGTATCAGCCAAAAGACCCATCTGACTTTCATTGACATTTTGTAAATCAATTTTTGTACATGCAAACAATAAATGGTTTATACTACCCAACAGTGAATAGCTCTTCTTCTTCTTCTTCTTCTTCTTTTTTTTTTTTTTGTTTGAAGCAACTTTTCGTTTTATTAGAACGGAATCATGGAATCTGAGAAATACCAGATTTTAAATCCAGATTCTGCCAGAAAAACCCAAGAGATCAGAATCGGGTCCTTCCGGAACCGCGCACAGGGTAAAAAGCTTGTGGAGGCTTTTAACATCACATCAAGTTGTGAGAAGATTGATGCTAGTAAGTGTGATTTTTGTTGGGTTTTTTTTTTTTTTTTTCACCTTCTGATCAAATTTTTCGCTTCTCCAAAGTTCCAGCAGAGTCCAGCATTAAAAGCTGGTGAAAACCTGTGGGTGTGAAAGACAATTCAACACAATCGGAGGGAAAAGAGCTGATTTCTTAAAAAAAAAAAAAAAAAAAAAAAAATTAATCCTTATTTAAAAAAAAAAAAAAAAATCTCCCCCACTCCAATCAAAAGTAAATCTTTACACGCTCGATGAGGTTTCCTTTTCAGCGCCCCCAAAAAGTCACAGAAGCCCGTTTTCTCTGATGCAGCGTAATTACACACCCACCAAACTGAGCCACTGAAGCGAAAAATGAGCCGTAATTTCAGCGGCCTTTGGAGATATCTGGACCTTAAAACCGCACATGGAACATCTCAGACGTCTAGCTTACTTTACTAGCCTGACAACGAGGCCAGCAGTCTGCCTCCAGGGACTCCGCAGCCAGCCCCACTCGCGGCTCTTTCCAAGCTCATTCAACACATCAGGTGTAATAATCTGCAGAAGGGGCTGCGGCGGAGGCAGGGGACAGATAAAACTGATTAATGAATTTTTCCATTTACGGCTGTCTGCAGAGGAACCGGGACAAGCGGAGGGGTGAGGGGGAGGCGGGCGGAGGGTCCAGCCCTCCAGCGAAAGCAGCTCGCAGGAACCGAAGCGAGACTGTTTATTTTTCTTTGGCTCCCAATCAGAAAATTTATTGGTTTAAATATAATGCCGTAAAGCTGGTTACTAAACAAAGGCAGAGTTACGATTTTTTTTTTTTTTTTTTTTTTCACTCGGAAGAACAAAAAGATTTGAGACAAAGTGTACTAATCAACTTTTGTTCTCTGAGTTCAACAGTTTAGTTAAATACTGGACTTCTGCAAGGTTTTATTTCCCTGTGTTCGTGCAGGATGGGCAGGATTTATAAATACAGCAGACAGAGCAAAGTTTCAAATTTTATTTCTTACAAAAGCAGTCAACCTAACGTCATGTCGGCAGTAAATTTCTGAAGGACCATATGGCAAGTATGTGTAACTGTACAGCAGCTCAGGTAGTCAGGGAAGCATTTAAAAATTGAAAAAGGGTCAAACATGAGAGCTAAACTTCTAAATGATGCATTCCTGTTGAGGAGCAGAAACAGTCACTCCTGAAATGTTGAATTCACAGAAATGAGAAGTCTTCCAACTAAAATGAGTCCTGCTGTTGGACAGTCCTGAGTTTCTGAGATCAGTTGTTGTGCAGCAGACGCCGAGCTGGTCTGCAGCGGCAAACGCCAGCTGGCTTCAAACAAACAAGTCCCAGAACTTGTTGCTTTGCTCCTCTCAAGCGAGGCAGAGAAACGTCCCGGCTGGGTTTTCCGATCAGAATTTGAGGCTGAACCCGGGCCCAACAGCAGACGCTCCGAGGTTGCTGGTCGTCAGGTGGAAACCAGTGTCTTTCAGGTCGTCGTCACCCTGGTGTTAAAAAGGAAACAAATGCAATTGTTTTATGTTTCTTTGTTTGTTATGTGTTAAAAAAAAAAACATAACTCGTACGCCTTTATTTTATCTCCACATTTTGTCACGTTTCAACCACATTGGACTTTAGGCCTCAAAGTATAGCAGGACTGTGAAGTGGAAGGAATAGAAATGTTTTACAAATAAAATTTGGATAAGTGTGCCATCTATGTGTTTGCACAATATCGGTGTCAAAACCAACTTTTCGAGGTTTTGGTCTGGTTATGGACTCTACATTTTTACTTGATCATATTGCGGTCTTGGGATGGCGCCTTCAAGGCCAAAAGATTTTATATTTTTGTTTAATTACAAGAATAAAGACACAAAATACCAGAAGAAAGTCGTAAATTTGGAAGAAAAAATTGTTTAGATGAGAGCAAAGCTTGGACAGTTGCCCAGCTGTGACGTGACCAGATCGTCTGGGCCGTGATTTCTCCTTCAAAATAGACATAGTTGGCTCAATCAATTCAAAGTTCAACTACTGAGGATAATTTGATTTTGATGAGTTAAAAAAGTTGTAAAACTGATGCCAAAGTACAACTTCACAACATTCCTTGTTTAAAGTTTATTCTTATATTATTCAGATTTTATTGTGACATGACAGTTTTCCTGTATTATTGCAACTTTCTTCTGGTATTATTTCAAAAGTCATTCGTCTTTATTGCAAGACTTTACTCTTGTAAATAATTTTTTTTCTTGACCCTAATATTCTGTCGTACAGTCTGGGATGTGCTGAACTGGGTGCATTAACGTTAGGGAAGCAGCGATCCACTTTTTTTCATTTCCGATACCAATAGCTGAGGTTTAGCATTGGCAGATATCGCTCTGATACAGAAAAGTAACGTTGAATCGACTTAAAACATCTTTTTTTTTTCTTCTTTTTTTTTTTTACATAAACATAAATGTACCGAACTACAAATATATTTGGTCATTCTGAACCAGAACAGCACACTTTAATACAGCAATCGCGTCACAAACTTAGTCAAACATGTAAAAACAACTCAACTTTAATTTGTTCAGAAACTGAAACGGACAAAAACATTAATATCTTCATCAAACATGTGAAAAACAAACTGCAATAAATCTTCTTTCAAATGGTTCATAAAGTAGACTTCAATGCAACAATATAATTACCCTGCCTAATCAGCACAATGATTTCCTTAAGTGGGGAAAGATGACTGAGTTGGTCAATTGCAAAAAAATCCAAATAAATACGATAAAGTTGGTATTTGTATCTGGAAAGAAGCAAGCAAATTGAATGCTTTTGCTAGGGTTTAGCACAGACCATTATAAATTACACTGGAATTATTTTTCAAGACACTTTTATTGTTAATCCAAAGAATCAGGCAAGAGAACGCTAATTATTAACACAGTTATCAATCATTCCGGCTTCGGCGGCTTTGTGGGTTTGGGCGTTTCTCGAGAATAAAACTGGAATAACAACCAACAGCTTTTTGGCCCGCTCCGTTTCATACGGGTAGGTGGAAAATACTGAAACTGCTGCTGAAAAGTTTCAATAATATCCTAATGGGTGAGCGGGACCGCTGCAGAAAACATTAGCAACTTCAGGGAGCACATCTTGGAAAACACAAGGAGGAAATAGTCGGACACAAAGCAGAAGCTCGAGGGTCTGTAATCTATTTACCACAGACAGCACTAAGAAAGCCTGGTAGCTGTGTGTAATGGAGAAAGTGGAGCCTAATGTCATTACCAGTTGACTGTAGCCCAGGCCTCCCTCGGGCGGACGAGGGCTGGTGCCTCTCTTCACCCTCTGCTGCTCGCTCTTGGCCGGCCAGGTGGGGAACATGGAGGGGTCGATCGGGAGAGGCGTCTCCCTGAAGTACTCGTGCTTCAAAGCCTCGTCAGCTGAGATCCTCTTACCGGGGCAATAGGTGAGGAATCTGGAAAACGGACAATCACTTATTATTTATTCATTGACCTTTAAAAAGTTTGGACTGCCATGTGAAGTGGGGCAATTATTATTTGACTTTCTCCAGCGCCTGACTTGTGCATAGCTGCCCTTGCCTCTGATTCTTTCATCACACAGGTTTGGGGTTTAGCTCATTCAGAGCCGCCTCTCTCCATTTGGAAAACAGATCAGGGCTTTTTAGGCAGGACGAAATATAAAGGAATCCTCTTTATGTGCAAGAGCCAAAAAAAAACATGGTGGCGAGAAGCGGCCGGCAGATGCTGCGAGAGATGGTGACACTGACCAAACTCAATTCCTTTTTCTAACACGCTACCAAAAGGCTAAGACCAATCCCAGCTAGCCATTTCTGTGTTACAACGAAGTGAAATTGATCGAAGGGTGACGATTGTACCTAGAATCCACCATTTTGGAAAGTCAATGCTTTCAATCAACCAGCAACTGACTGCTGTCATTTCTCTTCTGGGCGCCGCTGATAAAGTCCCTGAAGTGTAGCTGCAATAGCCGCACTTCAGGGTGTGTTGTTTCTGCTGCTGTTTTAATGTTAATAAACGTGATGTTTACTGCGTCAGATGTAAGAACATTCATATGTGTAAGATTTCGCTGATCGCTAGATAAAGGGGGATTGCTTGGTGGTGTGGTTCCAGCCGAACTTGGATTTCTTGGTACATTTTTTGTTTGTGGCCAAGATTATTTCATTCTACCAGTGTGCTTTAGTATTTTTAGGTCGAAAAGCCTCTGGTGTCATTAACTGATTCTAAAAAGTTCGGATTATACAAAATTTCGTCTGTTGTTTGTTCAGAGTTAAGTTACTACACCATCAGGGTTATCCCAGAAAATTTGGTAAGCCTGGTAACCGGGGCGCCGAGACAGACCATCATGTTCTTGTATTAAAAGATATTAAGTTGAAAGGAAATGTAAAACATTACTAGGAAATTATGTCCCTGGAAGACATTGCCAACAACACTTAAACCCATAACCATAGTCTTAAAAACAACAAATAAAAAAACATCATTAAAATAAAATTTACTCGACGGGGAAAAACTCCCACATTTAGACCTAGCCCCTGCAGCGCACAGAGGCGCCAGCAGTGTGATTGGTGAGTGCTCCCGGCTTCATGCCCTGTTCAATGCATCGACTATAAACTCGTCTTTCAGGAATTATTCTGCCAGGGAAATTCTCAGTGTAGCAGAGACGCTTGCAATCCAGCTTATTAAAATACAAAAAAAAAAAAAAAAAAAATGTCTTTTTAAAAAAACCAACACAAAAACAAGCAACATTTAGCCTGGTGGGAGGGAAAGTAAAGCCTGGCCTGTCGCTGGGAGACGATCATATATGATCGTCAGATAAAAAAAAAAAAAAATTGAGCATAAATTTAACTTTTAGGTAATTTAGCCCTTAATGCTATTTGTCTACATTAAGTATCTTAATTATTTACTATGTTGACTTCAAATCATTTCCTAACTGGATCAGGAGGAGAAATCTATTCGCACATTAGCCCTACCAAGAAGCCACTGCTAAAATTAATACTCAATAGAAAAAAATACCAGTAGTATTCAGGATCTTTAGGTTAAAGACTCAGTTACACTACTCACTACTCTGGACATTATACAGATTTTTTTTCCAGCTTCTGATATAAAAGCAAGCAAACATTTTTTTTTCAATAGAGATGCACTAATAAAACAGACAGATAATGAATTGGACCAATTTCCCCTGACTGGTCATCAAGAAGACAAATACTTCAAAAATGTTTTTGTTCTCAAAATCTCGTTCCTGATCTCTTTCGCTTCAGTCTTTTACACGTTTTTGTTTCCGTCTGGCAGTCGGTTGAGACAGTTAATACAAAGTGTGAAGGACAAATAAAAACCCATAAAATGGGTCCTTTATTGTTGTGGTTACTAGCTAACAGAACCGGAGTGGGCAAGCTCAGTTTCTAATAACCTCCAGGTATCCAGACAACACCTACAATACACCGTAAACAGAGATTTTTAAGAGAATCAAAAAAAAAAAAAAAAAACTAGGGAGGTGGAGGAAACAAATGTGGTGAAAAATCTTAATTTTGCAAAAGTATCCGTGTTTGGACATGATGTTAGACTGAGGATTCTCACCACCTATTCTTGGGAGTCCAAAAAAGTGAAATGTCCTGACTTAGCGTCTCAATGACAGCATTTCTTATTGATCCAAATAGGGTCACTGAGTGCATTTAACTCCTAAACTTCAACTTTATCACGCCTGAAATACGGCTGCCAGTAGAGTCATGGCAAAGCCGCGTCAACATGTCTGCAGTGTGTAATTATTAAAAGAAATATCACTACTTTTAATGTCTTTAAGTAGCTCTTTTCAGGACCCGGTAATTGCAGAGATTTGTTTAATACCGCCAATTTGATTACACATAAATGCTTTAAAAACTTAAATACTTGGCTGAATACAATGGCTTTACTCAGCTGAATCGGGCTAAAGCACAGCTGAGGTAAAACACTTCAAATGGCTTTCAACTCGCAGCACTTTGTTTTTCATTACCTGCCAGATGCTACACATCTAAAGCCAGATGTTTGATCTAACCCATCATCACTGTGGTTTGGTGCAAAAATTTCAAGTTCTCCTTTTTTCTTTTCTTTTTTTTTTTTACAGATTCAGTTTCTTCAAAACATTCTGGACGTTTGAACGCAAAATACTTACCTGGTTGGATTTAATTTTCAGTATGTTCCATAATTTATTAGACAACAATTCTAATTCTAATTCAGCAAAGGAATATTTTGCTGCGTTGATTGAAGTCAGGCCTTTCTTTATTCACCTGAACTCTGTAATCACTCCCTGTTTTTACCAGCGAATAAAGCGACGAGTGTATATTTTGTGTTTGCTTTTTCCTATCAACCTTAAACAATTAACTCAAAACCACACGTGAAAACTGCCCATACGCCCCTAGCACCTGGCCAAGTAAGGTTCTGGGGGGAACCCTGAGCCTTCTCTCATAGGAGAGCAGAAGGAGACTTGCTGATTTTCAGACCGTTGTGGAGGCAAATAAGATCAGTGGTCAATCACAGATCTCCCAAAATTAGGGGTGTTGTAAAAGAATATTCTAGTGATTGAGTACTCTATAGAATATTCTTATGATTAATCGAGGAATCTTCTCTCTCTCTCTCTTTCTAAAACCGTGATGATGCGATTCCGAAAGCACAAAAGCCATCGTAGTCCCAAACATCACGGCGCAAAATTCAACAATCCTTCAGCCTGACAAACTCAACCCGAACCCTGACAAAGCGCCGCACAATTCAGCACCATGCTGCTAGCACTTCACAACAACTCATAAGCGGAAATAAGAGCGCAGCCCTCCACAAATAATGATCCGGACGGAACACGGTGAGCTACATAAAATACAGTTTAACGAAGCTGTGAGGCAAATTGATTTTTCCCGAGGAATTTTAATAATTGAGGTACTCAAATCATTCGAGGAATCATTTCAGCGCGACCCAAAATTAAGAAAATCTGTAGTACAGCCCTTGTAAAAACATATGCTAATGTTGGATAAACGAAAGCTTATGAATGAGTCAAAGAAAATGCTGCACAGGATGCTGGTTAGGCAGAGAGATTGCTGTCCCAATGCATGCATCATATACATCACAGTCTTGGTTTCCACAGAAAGGAATGAATATAAAGAATATAAACTTTACATCAGCAGACGATGAAGCTCAGTTAATTCGGATAAGATGATGGAAACAAAATCTTGATTCCCCAGGAAGTTGAACAGGTTTAGAAAGTACTTCTGGTGCTGAGACCAACAGCAAATACAGCAATATTCAAACATTCCCACACGAGGATGTGTGATATTCCAAACAGTCCACTGGAATCTCAACCTACAGACTCCCACACTACTCTGCCCTCATGCTTTTTATGCTGAACGCCTCTCCAAGTTGACCTACCCGGGTTTGAACAAATCCCAGGGTAAAACGCTTTCCGACAGACGGAGAGTTTGGGAAGCGCCAGACTTCCACTGGACTGTGATTCCTCAAGCAGCAGCGTGGACTTGCTGTTAGTGTAAAGAGTGTAGACAAAAGACTGAGTGGGTCAGGAAAGATCCGAGTAAAAAGACTCTCGCCCTGCAGCTGGTGAGCAAATATTTGGAACATGCGAGAGAAAATTACGAGGTCATTACTGCGATATGAAAATGATTTTCGTAAGAATATAATTTCCTTGAAGAGCGGGTCGTGAATTGGAACGTGTGCTTGGATATCACTCTCACCGATCTGACGAATGGCCGACCCGTCACTGTCGTCATGTTTGCATCAGCTCGCCAAGAACGTTCCTACCCAACATTTTAAACATGTTTCGGTCATTTATCGAAATTATTCTTGTTACTCACTCATGAAGTATGCTCTCTGTTCATCTGTTCATGAAATATTCAATACTGGCTACCGGTTCATTTAAGGTTCTAGTCTTTTAATTTTTTGTAATTCTGCTGATAATATTGCCATAAAATGTTTTTTTCAGTCTCCTGCAATATCACCAAATGTTCCAAACAATGTGACAAATAAAACTTTTTAAAATGCAGCGTTAATCACACTGACTGTTCATCTGTGTTTGTGTTATGCAGCAGTTACTGAGATTTACAAATACATTGCCACCTCTGCAATAAAATCCTTGAAATAAACTCTGGTTTTTGTTGTTGTGTTTTCTTATGCCAGTGAAGAACTTGCTGAAGTTTTCCCAACATTCAGCTACTGAGAATTTAAAAAAAAAAGATTAACTTGGATCCTCTCCATTCTTCCTTGACACAGTTCCAATTGCCGTAACCTGCTGACTCTCATCCCATCCACTGGACACTCAGCTGTGAACCGCTCTGATGCACCCAAAAGGTCACGGCCTCCCGAGGCCAACAGAATCACATCGTCCGCAAAAAGCAAAGAGTCCCTGAAGTTCCCAAACAAAACCACCTTTTTTCCCGTTTCTACATCCTGAAATCCCAACGACGAAATACAGCAAACGAAATCAAAGACGGGACGGAGTTAAAACACTTTACATTTTCTTCATTTGTTTTTGATAGTTATGCTATAAAACATCAGAGATTTTGTGCCTTAATGGAAAAATGTAAAGTGTGAAACTGTGAAAAATATTATTACTACAATTATTAACATTACCAGTTATTGTGATATAGCATTTTCACACCAGTGCACAAGTATTATGTAGCAGGAGTGTTAAATCAGTGGTGCATCATTGTTAAAAGTGATTAAAATAATTTTTTGAGATAATCAGACAGCTTGCACAAGTTTCATGCACATGTTCAATAAAGAGATGCACAATATTGTGCATTATGTTGTGGTGAAGACATTGATAAGATCAGTTTCTCAACCGATCATTGAGCTTATGAAGTTTAAAAAGTTGGGGCCAGTTTATCGGTGCACATAAACTTTAAAACACAGTGGAGGTGCAACAAACTAGTGGTAAAACTGGGAGCTGGACTTCACCGTAAAAGCCGTACCAGGTCATTTTTGGCATATTGTCCAGATCATATTTCCACCCCAGAAAACAACAAAATTGTGGGTTATTATAAACTTTCTATGCTGCTTGATCAACTAACAAAAATAAATAAATAAAAATAAAAAAAACCAGTTTATTTTACATGAAACAATGAGAAACAGTGCCACAAGTGATTAAAAACAAAAACAATTATTTTCAAATGTGGGAGTTTTTCGTCATCGAGGAAATTTAAAAAGTTAAATCAATTGGATATTTTGTCATTAAAAAGTGTGAAGCTTTTAATTTAAAGAAAAAGCTTTTATATTTCTAAGACTTTTTACACGTCTTTCTCAGAAGTGCAAATCAATATATGTCAACTCCAGAAAAAGTCTTACTTGTTCATGAGGTCGAAGCCTTGGTCTGACAGCAGCGCTCCAAAGCGCTTTCTCAAGTTATTGTAGGGATACTCTGTGAAACTCATCTTTTTCACAGCAGGTAACTCGCTGTAGCCCGGCCAGATCTTCTCACTGGGTGATCCCAAGTCCTGCGGTCAACACAAACACAAACGTCAACTGCTACACTTGCATAAGATGGATATCGTTAGTTAGAGAACAATTTCCCTCCCGGGAGAAATGAAGCATGCATTTTTAATTTGCCAGTGGTAAAATGGGAGGCATTAATACACGCATACATGACTATATTGCTTTACAGTATGTGAATCACTAAAATATGGAAAGCTTTTTGGTCTAGTCAGCTGTCTGCCAACAGCTGCCCCTGAGAAAAACTGTTGAACTACATTCTTAATCCTCTTAACACTACATTAAATTTATAGGCAGTAAACAAGGTAATTTTGCTCTTCGCAGTTACAATTTAGCTTAAATTTGAAGGGCAAATGATGGCATTCACCTTGTAAATCTTGTTAATTTGGTCAATTTCAGATTTTCCAGGGAAAAGAGGTTTCTGGGTGAGGAGCTCGCCAAATATGCAGCCCACTGACCACATGTCCACAGCTGTAGAGTACTCCTGCGGAGAGAAGAACAAACACGGCGGTAATCCACAGAAACATCAAGCAGACGGTCTTGCCTGACAAAATTCTGTTTGAGTTCATCCCCCCCCCCCCTCCACAAGAAAAAAAGAAAGTGTGGATGTTCTCCAATAGCTTTCTGGGCCTCTGCCGTCTGGCTGAAACAAAGCCTGCGCTCTACAACTCCTGCAAGTCGCCGGTATTTGGTGACTTACAAGCCAGATGCTTCACAGATGTTGTCTTTTAATGGAAATATATCTCTGAGAACAACAGTCCAGATGATGCAATCAGTTTGAAAAAAAAGTTCATCACCTTTGTGTCTGGAACGTCAGCTGCTGCTTAGGTATGTCGTCAGACAACCTCTGTGTGGTTTGCAAAACTTGAGATCTCACCTTGGCTCCGAGCAGCAGCTCCGGAGATCGGTACCACAAAGTCACCACAACAGGGGTGTACTGCTTCAGGGGTGAGCCGTACTCCCGCGCCAAACCGAAGTCCCCAATCTAGAGAACAGGACAAAACAATGGAAACTGTAAGACCTCAGGGTTTTTGTTGGCGAAGGGTTTCATGTCTTCGGAAGATTTCCCCAAACACGTCTATATCAAGTTTCGCGAATCAAGTACTAACCAGTTGTTTTGTAAAATATCAAGTGGGATAAAATTTAAAGCTGACAGGTGTCTAAGCAATTTTTTTCAACTTGGAGATTCAGAAACATTTGCATTTGGCTTTTTTTTTTTTCATCTATGTTTCCCCAATGGAACTTCTTTTCCTGGAACTTATTAATTTACCCTGGCTGTTTCTCGTGCGATTTTCCACCGCGGGTTACAAAACAGAGACGTTTGTGTAAATTATGTCCGCAGATGCTCGGCTGCAGCAATGTTGACGAACATCAAGGTCAAGCTACGAATGTGTGGGGGAAGAGATTCCTGTGATGAAAATAAAATATGCTCAGCCATAAACCGGTGAATAATGACTAGGTGATTAATTAATGCATAGTCACTACAAAGTCCACAGAAAGATTAACTGCAAAAACTTCAAAAGGGACTTTGACACTTTTTAAGCAAGAAAGAAGTGGTAGACTTGAGATTCTTTCAAAGCAGTCTGGGAATGCATCACTTTTTTCACTTCCATCCATGTCGCACCTCAGCGATTTTCAATATGATGCAAGCAAACCAGCAGGCAAACCAGCATCGGTGCATTTTAGGTGCAGATATGCTGGTTGTATTGCTTAGTTGCTACTGTTTAACACATAGCGGCTCCACAGGTTCAGTGGTTCACCGCGGTCATTCAGTTTCTGCTACGCACTGTGGTTGGAGACCAGGAGCCGGTATGTGACTGAGGTGACGGTCACATACGGTCACATACGGTCACACAGTGACGACTGGAGACAGTGCTGCTCATTCTCTATTCATTTTTTATGGAGTTTGCACGGTGAGGCGGCAGTTGCTTGCACTCATCCCAACAAGTGAAGAGTATAATTTGTTCATGTAAAATTTCTAGCTCATACACACGAGGTAGCAACACTACACAAGGAAGCTGAAAATTGTTCCAACTATTGCTGTCATTTCGCTGTCGTGTCACGTGTACTGAGTTCAACTTGAGTTTTTAACGCCCCGGGTGTTGAGCCATTACCATGGAAACAAGAGAAGAGGAGTAACTCCAGAGTGAAGCTTTTTGTCATCCAAGTCTCTTTGATAGAAAGAGAGAGAAAACCTCTTTTTATGTTTGTCCCAATCACCTTCTTGACCTTTTGTTCTCCAGAGGTCATTAAGCCATCACACTCACACTCACACACCCACACGCACACACAAACACACACACCAACATACTTTAGCTTACAGTTTCTGGGTCAACTTACCTTGAGGATTCCCTTGTGGCTCAGCAGCAGATTAGATGTCTTCAAATCCCGATGAAGAATCCAGTTGTCATGGAGATGTCGGACTCCTCGAAGGAGCTGAAGCATTAGAGTCTTTATTTCTCCTAAAAAAAAAAAAACGCCTTGCATGAGCTTCTAACTGCCTGCTAGTTCATAACCTTTTTACATCACAAAAATGTCAGAATGAATCTTTCACTAATTTACAAGAAGAAAAAAGACAAAATTATGCCACAATACCAGGCAAGAAAGGCTGCTTCATGGTTTCCATCAGACTCTTCAAGTCATGCTCTACGTAGTTCATTACGATATAGATCTTATCCATATTGCTTCCAACAACAATTTCCTGACAACAATGTAAAAAAAAGAAACAAACAGGTCATTCTACAAAAAAAGTCAAACAGCAAATGTTATTCACCCAAACATATTTTCAAGTTGTCTCACCCTGACTGTGACGATATTTGGATGTTGGGCTTTCAGAATAGTGTTGATCTCTCTTAAAGACGTGATGGGAAAGCCTTCCTTCTCCTTCTCCATCTTCAACCGTTTTAAGGCAACAATCTCATCTGCAAATATAAAACAGCATTCATCTAGAAAAAGCACATTTCCAAAAACCCCCACAAAATTAAAACATAAACAGGAGTCTATTTACATACCAGTCTTCTTGTCCTTGGCTCTGTACACCACTCCGTAGGTTCCCTCCTCTATCCGGTTCAGACACTGAAACTCTTCAACGCTGCGGCAACCCTGAAAAAAAATTTCATTCCGAATAATCAAACTTTTAGTAGTTTATTCAATTAAGGTAAGGATGCATATTTTTTTTCTCGAAAGCATCACCTTGTGGCTAATAGAGTGACTGAAGGGAGACTAAACAGTCTGTCATCATGACAATCATTTCTTCTGATGCAAGGCTAAATTTAAGTGCTTCTTAAATTATTGACAGAATTTCCTTAACTCACAAAAACAAAACCAATGTGAACATAATCGAGAGGCTGCTGGGAGGGAAACAATGTAAAATGAAACTGAAATAGAAAAAAGAAACATTTCGATAGGCCACTATTGCCAGAAAAAACACTAGTTCACAATTGTACTGGGTCCATTTAATCAAAATCACATACATTTTTAAATATATATCACAAATGTTTTTCAACCATTTAAAACAACTTTCAATATGAACTTTAAAAAGTGGGTTATTATTATTACAGGTTAATTTTCTAAACTGTAGAAAGGTCATTGTTAGAGATCCTCAACGCTGCCAGTGCAGATGTCGATATCTGATAGTAATACTGCTGTTATGGCAGCATTTGCCAATATTTTCTTTGATAGAATGTTTTATTTGATTCGTTGATTAATTGTGAGAATAATCAATAGAATACTCTATTACTAACATAATTGTTTGCAACAGTCCTATTCCTGATACACTGGTGGAGCTGTTTTCAGTCAGTTGCCATGGCAATGAGTGTGCATGCAGTGTAGCCGACACACCGAGTTAGAAAAAAAGAATACAAATGGTTTTGAGTTATTCTTCAACAATTTTTTATCATTATTTTTCCATTTTTTGAGGCGCATTGCTCTAAATTAATAACACCTACATTTCCAGGCTTTATTTAGTGAACAGAATTGCTCTTCCCAGGTAGCGAGGCTATGAATAGCATGTAAAAGAATAGTCCTCCTCCTCTTCACCGTTGCGCACATGCTTGAATTTCCAAATGTAAACAACATGCAACGTGTCTGTATTCGTAGCGCCAACACTTACCTGTAAAGCCGGCAGGTATTTGGGAAGCTCTTTCTTCAGCTCCACAGGTGAAACTGGCGGGGACTCTGGAATGTAGTTCTCTTCCGGGGTGGGCGAGCGGGAGTGAGTTTGGGATAGAGGGGTGGGGTCACCCTCTCTACCTTCCTCTTCGTCGTCCTCCTCCTCGTCGTCATCCTCCTCTTCCTCCTCCTCCTCGCCGGTCTCCTCAGAATCGTGGTCAAAACGGGATTCTGGAACTGCGACAGCAAGAATATCACTTCGTGTATGAATTCTTACTCTTTTTTGGGTTTAAAAATGTAAATTTAATGGCACACTTTCAAAAATTGTTTGACATATCAAGGCATTTTAAAATGATTGGTGCAACAATGAGTTATGAAACTCAACTTCTAATCTCTGTTGTTGAAATGCTAATAACGAGTTTGAGTTTGAGTAAACCATGCCGCTAATTTGTATCAATTATCTTCGTATTTTTTAGTGTTTCATATGCTGTGAAGATCATTACTTTGCTGATCCAGTTAATTGTTTTTCAAGAGACTTAGGACAAAAAGATTGAGTATAACAGAAAGCAGCCGAAAAAGTAATCATTACATTTTATGATGTAACATGCTAAATTCACAAATTTATTTAACTCAACTCCTAATCTCTGTATGCACAAGATTAACTGCAACCACATTGAGAAGTGAAATATGAACATGATGAACAAAAAAATTAAATTCTTTAGGAACAAATTATAAAGCAATGAGAGTGATGGCCATCCAGATATCCAGAAGAAACTGAACAGTTGGGACAAAGTGTTTGGCGCCATCAAAAAAATACAAAGGAGAGATCCAGAACCTCATTGGTGAGTAAATTCAGCAGAAAACTGAAGAAACGTTGAGCTTTATTTTACGGCATCTCAAGCATTTCAACGAAGAATAGCACCGTATTAGAAATGTCTTCTCTTAATCAACTACAAAGAAATGGACTTAAAAGCTAGAAGCACCTGGAAAGAAACAATTCAGGAGCCGTCAGCTGAAGATGAGCAGCATTTGAGAGATAAGAAAAATGTTTTTATTTCGCTATAAATCCTGTCAATTTCACAAAAATGGCAGTGTCTGACAGCTCATGAATCCGGGCTTCACCAACCTGCAGGTATGTGCTTTCCATTCTCTCTCTCTTCCTCAGCGTCTTCCTCTGACTGCTCTTCCTCACTCACATCCTCTAAATGGGGAAAATGTCACGTTTTTATTATTATAATTATTATTAGGCTTGAGTGACATTTAGAAACGGAAAAGCAACACATTTTACCTGCACTCTGCTCAGACCGTCCTGATGCTGAAATAGACTCTCCTTCGTCTTCCTCTTCCTCCTCCTCTCCCTCACTCTGGCTACTGGATTGATCCTCTCCTTCCTCTTCCTCCTCATCCTCCTCCTCAGAGCCTGATCCGGATGCTAAGCAAGACAAAGAGAATTTGACTGCGGAAAAAGAAAATCAATGAAGCTGGGAGGGTAAAAAATAATCAACTTATAGTTGCAGCGAATCTGAATTTTTATAACTGTAAAAGGGATAAAAATTTCATTCCTTCAAAAGTATTTGGGTTGCAACACTGGAGAACATGAGTTTAAACCTATAAGGTTACTGTGAAGTGCAGCTCTGCATTACCAATGGAGGATTCGGCCGTGCTGGTCTTCCTTTCAACATCACTAATGTCTTGGAGGTCTGCAAGCAGGTCTTGAACGTCTGGCCTCTCCTCTTTTGATGCTGAATAAATTTTTTAAAAATCACTATAGCAACAGCTGACATAGAAATGATCTGAAGAAGGACACAGGTTTTACGCTGAACCCTCACCTGGAATTTTCCGTGGCTCGCTGTGCTCAGACCGGTCCCGGGAGCCACGAGTCGGACTGCGACTACGGTGAGCTTGTTTTGACTTGTCGTCGTACTCGTCGGGTAGTATGCGATGGTGAGACGGTACTGTGAATGAGAGTGCCTCAGATTCAAAAGAGAGCTCTGTGAATTTACAGGGTTCTATAATGACATCCTCTGGAACTGATAAGTCCTTTCTGTTAATAGAGATGCACAAATAAATTGGCCGTGGACCGAAAGCTGAGAATTTTCACCTTGACCGGAAACTCTGTCATTAAGCCTGTAATGTCACTTTTGGTTCCAATATAAATAATTTACTTTTCAAATCAGAAATGCATGAAATTTGATGTTCCATGCAGTCAGTCACAAGTGCAGATAAAATGGGGAAAACGTAATCTCCTCAAGTTTGTATTGACAGGCCAAAGTTTAATTACAGATTGAAAAATCTGTCACGACATACACAGATAACAAATGTATTTAGCGCAACTCATCAGCATTAGAACTATCAAATTATATCAATTTATATGCAGTTAAAACATTGTTGAATGTAATTATAACATACGTAATGTATTGTTTCTCTCAATATTGTGGTATTTAGCAAAAAGAGATCATTTTGGTACTTCTGACTGACAAAAACAATAGACGTTGTTTATTGTCTATAACTCAGCATCCACAAGTTATTTTGAATTTAACTTCAAAATAAACCAAAAGGTGTGTGTGTGTGTGTGTTTATTTGGTATATGTAAGCTTCTGATTTACTGTACATAATTTCATCCCACTGAAGACAGAACATTATCCAATAAGCAGGGAAGAATGTAAAAAATACATCTTTTGTAAAGACTAACTTTCTCGTCGGCTCCCTCTCTCTTTGTGTCGATCGTCCACCCTTCGCTCTCTCTCTTTAAATTCCCGTTGCTCTTTCTGTTGCTCACGAATCTTCCGGTCTCGTTCGCGCTGGCGCTCCTGTTGCTCCAGACGGTCTCTGATGTCAAAAACATCGAACAAGAAGCAAATTGTTTACACCAGCAACAATTTGCAGAGTTTCTTAACAACAAAATTAAGAAACTCTGCCACGTCTTCCAAATGTTTTGTGTGTTTTTGGTTTAGATGCTTTTAGGGAATAAAGAACAACTACAGCAAAACTTAAGGATGGGCAATATGGCAAATACATTTGTCTAATAAATCCTCATTTAAGACATAAAAGCACAGCTATGAAGACAAAGGCCTAAAGGAGCATTTTGGTAGAGATTTTGATTATTTGCATAATTTTCATAAGCTGTAACCAGCACAACTGACATTTAATTTGAGCACTGGCATATTTACACCTTGTCTTAAATGGTTTTGCCAAATTCAAAATGATTTATTATAACTTAAAATGTAAAACAACACCAGTACTCAGGTAAGGTGCACTCTTACTACTTAATATCTATGTACTATCTACTACTTAATAGCCTACATTTTGATCATTATGTATGTTTATCACAGCCATTATTCAACTTAATTATAAGTGTTATAAATTATTACTATTATCATTATTATTATTATTAAAAGTACAATTTTCATATTCTTCCCAAGTTGATCACTCTCTCACCAACTCACTCACATGTTTTTGGTTTATCAAACTAAAATATGATGTTTCAACCCAAACAATACTGTAAGTCTTTTTAATTAGTTACAAATATGATATTTTAAGTTACGTAACTGTTGAGGTCTGCTGTAGTGACACTGTATGAAATTAGATCTAAATGCTGCTGTAATTATTTTAACTGTCGTGCTGAGAAGAAGCGCATTGTTCACAAAACCTCACAAAGCAATGACAAGTTCAATAGACTGACCAAACCACTGAGGAGCTAGCAAACAACCACCTAAATGTTTACTTACTTAGCATTAGCCGCTAGACACCTAGGAACAGCTGGAGGAGGGGAGTGTTCTTGAAGTTTTCTTCTGTGTGTAATGAGGACAAAATAGCTTCAATTGCATTTGGTGGACAATCAGAAACACCTGAATCTTTAGTAGCACCGTACCTGAATATGGCTTTAAAGGTAATTTTACTTTCAAATTGTTAAAACTGACTATTCGGATATCAAACGGGTATCATGGTACACATGGAAAATCAGTAGTCATTTCATTCCTGCTACATAAAAGTTAATTTATGAAGCTGAAAGAAATAGAGAAAATAGAAACTGATGTATCTGAGCAAAAGCGTAAACCCGCAGGACCTGTGCCCTATGAGCCCACCAGATCTCTGCTTTGGTAAATCCTCAACTGGTTGCAGTTGTTTAAGATGTAATATTGTCATATCGCCCACCCCAAAGTTTAACATATTGTTAAAAAAAAAAAAACATTACATTTGTAAAATCCATTACACTCATAGATGCTGGGGTGGTTACATTTAAAACCATATTGGCTTTACCACCATGAAATCAATCAAAATCTGACATTAACGCTCACCTCTCTCTGCGAGAATGAGCTCTGGCTTGTTCTCTTCGTTTCTGCCTCTCCCAGTCTCTGCGTGCTTTGTCTTCCTCCCATCGCCGCTTCCGGCGATCGCTGTCTCGCTCCTTTTCTTTGTCTTTGGCTCGTACATGTTTACCTCCAGCTTTAATTGTGATCAACAGAAGAAAAAAAGCAAAAGAACTGATCAAAATTTTGGTACGACACTCCATCAATCACGTTCCTGTGTGCGTAATCGATCAAACATCTCACCGCCTTCAGCAGAGTGACTGCGGTGACGTCTTTTATCCTTTCTCTTCTCCTCCTTTCTGTGATGCGCTTTGTCCTTCCTCGCAACCTGCTGTGGGGGCTTGATCGCTAGTGACTCGTCTTCCTCTCCTCTACCAGAAATATAACGGAAAGACTGTCAGATTTCACTAATAACCGTTACTAATTAACACATCTGTATCATGATATAATCTACCTGTCCTCCGTCGAGTCTTCCCGTACGTACGGGGAATTACGAATTGTTATTTCCATTCTTTGATCTCGTAGTTCTCCTTCCTCCGGAGTGTCTCGTTTCGGTTCCCGATCATTCGTCTGTGGAACAACGCCCTGTGAGAACTGAGTGAAACAAGACGACATTTATTAGTGTCTGAAATCCAAAACCTTATCAATATCAAGTGACAACAGCTAATTACTAGAGCAAGCTCAAATCAGAAACAACCACAATTAAAATACACCTACAAAACTCAGTTAGCTCTTTGGGGGTTTTGTGTTACAATTCTTCTGAACGAGAAAACAATAAAAGCTGATTTGACACAAAAAATGACAAATTAAAAATATCTCTGTAACTAAATTGTAAATTAGTTTATTAACATTACCAGGAATATTTACATTTTTCTGGCGCTTAATAACAGTTTTCTCTTCTAATTCTCGTCGACGTTTTTTTTCCTGCAAGATTTCGTCAAGAGTTTTTACTTTCCAGGTCTCCTTTTCGTCCCCCATCAGCATCCACAATCCACCACCTGATTCACATGACAAAACACAGACGTACACAAGGATTTAACACAGCAGTGGTGTTACGGATTTCTCTCATGAGGCATTAGTAAACACAAGCCTGAAGTTTCTATGAAAAAGGCTGCGTTACTGCAACCTTTTTGAATTGTATTCTCCTCTTAAAACAGCACTCGGCCTTTAGATACACAAAACACTAATAACATACAGTACTGTTTCATGAGGCATGAGGACCCAACACGCTGTACAGTTGTAAATCATGTGTCTCGTTTCCACCTTAACATGCTAGTTAACATTTCCACAGCCGTATTATAGGCAGGGTTATATAGCTAAGCCAGTAAAATAACTTAAAACCTTAAACTCTATAACAAATTTGTTAAGCTGGACACAGCGTATAAACTCGCAAATGGCAAAGAGTATCACAGCAGCATGTTAAACTTTCAAAAGCTCCCTGAAGTTTTATGTTTGACAGGAATGCTACCACGGTACTAGCATTAGCAAACTTTAGCGTAAGCTAGCACGCGAGACCGTTGCTAAAGAAATTCTGCAGGTTGAAATAAATGTTTTACAAAGAAACAAATGTCACACTTCCGATACATTTTAACTGGCGTGTGCGTGGCAGTTTTTATGTCTTAAAATAAAGGCGTGAATGCAGAGCTTGATCAAAATAACCGCTGAGAAAATAAAATACCCAAACACACCTGAAAAATGCGCAGCGGAAGTTTAATCGCGTCACAAACGTTCACACTGCTTCCGGTGTGAAACAATCCCTTCCTGTGAATAATTAATTAGCGCGTCTAATCGAACGAAAATTTACGAAATTCCAGAAATCTGTGTTCTATTTAAAAAAACAACAACAAAAAAAACCCAGTGTCACTGCCCCTTATGTTATTGATATGATATTCCACAATATCACGTCATACACAAAGTATGTTTGCATTTTCCCCTATACTCTATTAATAATTAAGTATAAATAATTAATAATATTAAAACATTATGGCCATAAATCATAAGGCAAAACATTCAATTCTTTCTCTAATTTCAGTCTTTTAATTTTATGTAAAAAATGACCCTTGGCAGCTGTTATGCTTAATGTCCCGTATTCTAGATCAAAATTATTTTTGTTGTTGTTGACAAAAAATAGCGTATATGCCAGTTGAGCTGTCAGGAACATATTTACTGCCTTTTTTGTTCATGCTTTGCATTTCTTTGTATCTGCTCAGGATGTGATCAAACCCAGAATATAACATATCAAGTAATAAACTGGGTTTATCACCAGGAAAGTGTTATAAAATAAAAGAGAAGAACTAGAACAGCTCATAGATTTATGACAGGATGGCCTTTGTGAACTTTGGCCAAAGTCTGACACTGAGACTGACACAGTGCTTTCTTTTCAAGGATTTGAAAGAAGATTTTCCAAGCTTGATGTTGTCAGCCACAGGTAAGACTGACAGAGTTATTGTTTGACATTAGTTTTGAAGGTCAGAATCTCTCTGAGGTTCCTTTTTCACTCATCAATGTAGTCAGCCAACCTTACAGATTTTAAACCTCATTTTAATTCAGTTTCATTTCCCTGCTGGTGCAAATATTGACTTGCATGTGACGTTCTGTACTTTTCCTGTGTCTAGACTGACACTGAGCTGGGAAGAACTGCACATAAACCCCTAATAACAGAAGAAGACACTTCCAATGGAGTCTAACGGGGAGGGCAGCGTGCATTATGACCGCTGGAGTGAGAGTAACATCAACATGAACGTAGAAGCTTCAGAGCCTACTGCAAGGAGGTGAGATGAAGATGAATCCCAAAAATCGATTTCACATGTAGGGAATGGTTTTCTCACACTGTCAAGTAATCAGCTAAATTGCCGGGTTCCTTAGAGGGGAAGGCACAACAGTGAGGAAATATTGTAACCTTGTTTTCATAATACATTTATGTAAATAATTTCACCATTTTACCACCTTGGAAAGTTCTCCAGACTTTTTAAATTGATGCTGCTTTTTGCTTGTTTTCTACACAGTCCTGTGTGACATGTCTATCTGTAAATAAGTGAAGTTGATATGTGGAACACTAACTAAAAAAAACATTTCTTGCATGTTATCTATGATTGAGAAAGAAAAAAAACTAATCCAGGAAGGTGTTGGGATGGGGCTTGGGAGCATGAATTAGTTGATCATTTACCTTGTTAACCTTGTTTTCATAATACAGTTATGTAAATAATTTCACCATTTGACTACCTTGGAAAGTTCTCCAGACTTTTCTAAGGGTCTTTTTAAAGTAATGCTGCTTTTTACTTGTTTTCTACACATTTCTCTGTAGAAAACTAATAATTTCACTAATAGTTCTCCTGGACTTTTAATATAAAAACTTCAGTATCCACCAAGGTGGAAATTAAATGCCTAGGAACATTTGAATAAAATATTAGTCAGCTGCCATTTGTACAATTTATTTAATATCAAGATTTTACAGTGAAAATATTTTGCAAATGACAAGGTCGAGTAAAATAAGCAGAACTTTGACTCTAATTCTAAAAAAATTCAAATTAATTATTTAGCTCTTATATTAAATAATATATATTATAAAAATTATATTAGAATTTTTATGGTTCATAAACCCAGACAAGGGAGCAAGGAAGACGAAGAGCCTGAGCAGATAAGAGATTTTGAGTAGATATTGCCCCTTTCGCCCATCTCAACAGTATTTTCAGATTCTGATTAATTTTGAAATAATTATGTTTCGCCAACTTTATGGTTGGTCTAATTCACAGGCTCTACAACAGACTGTGCACTGGAAACACCGGGATTGCGCTGAAGTGTGCTGGAGCGTTAGCTGCACTGGTGGGGATTTACGTCATAGGTTATGTGACAGGATACTATGTCCACCGGTGCCCATAGTGGAGAGTGTGTTTGAAATTTTGTGAAATTGTACATTGACCTAACCAGAGTACTGTCCATAGAATACAGAATAATATGTATCTTTTTCTAGAAATTGGAAAATTAAGAAAATTACAGAAAACGTTTTGATTGAAATGTTATCCCTATTGTACAAATGTATTTCTTGGATTTAGCATGATGTACTTGTGACACTTTTCTTGCAGTAAAGTGCACTTAAAGCTCAAATAAGCAACTTCTCATAATTTTAAGAATAAAGGGCTTACATAAATGGTGAAGTGTGGCTGCATTTTTTTAGCATGTAGTGTCAACAGATGCTAAACATTGCATTGTGTTTTGTTTATTGTGCTCATGAAACAAAACACAACAAAAGACTTTCCAAAATGCGAGAAAATAAAATACATTTGCAAACTGTTTCCTCGATTTGTACATTTTTAGAATTTCCAATCTGTCACCCATTAATAATCTGGCCATTGAATCCTTCTGGATTAGACTTTTGCTTCATTGTGGAAATTAAGGAGATGAGATTAGATTTGTCTGCAACAACAGATACATTGTGCCAAAGTTAACTGGTTAAAGGTCTAAAGCAACATGACATTTATATCAGTACAGGAGAACTATTATCACTCAGGGTTTGAGTGTACAATTATGATTACTGATCAAATAACTATAAGAAAGGTTGAACAGCCAATTTCTAAAGTAAGGTTTACAACAAAAATGAGAAAAAGAAAATATTGTATTCTGTGTTGCCCGTTACTTTAATATTAAAATCATAGTCCACTCCACAAAAACACACATTCGATTTGATCTGTTTTGTTGCAAAAATAATTTCAATAAACTTCATATGTGCATAAATATACCTAGTATAAGGTATATACACAAGGTGGTTCCTTTTCTAATTTGCTACAGATTTTCAGTGGGATTTAGTTTCTGGACTTTGACTAGAAACATGGATGTATTTTGCATGCTTACAGTTGTTTTCCTGCTGGAAGCCAAACATTCACTCTAGTCTCAGTTCATAAAGTGACTGGTGAAACCTAATTACTCAATTTAAGTGGGTCGTTTGCTGAGTTTCCTAAATACAGCACCTGTTTAAAGTTTAGAATAAAGCCCTCTCATACGCTTCAAACGGTTTTCCGATACGTATCATGGTTCCCAAACGGCAAGGAGTTGATCAGACTGCTTTTTCCATTAAAACTGACTGGGTGTCTCACAAAGATAGAAATCTGTCTCCACCTCTCTGTCTTACACACACGACAGTTGACTTCCTCTAGAACTACAATGACTGCAGGTTAGGACTACAACATGGCGGAACACTCAGTGCCTGCAGAAGAGGTCAGAGCTGACTCTCAGAACTACAACATGGCGGAACAGTCAGTTACTACTGAGGAGGAATGAGCTGGCCTTTAGAATTATATTGTGTTTGGGCATTTTATAACTGATGTGACTTTTTCAACAAAACCACTGTTATACTTTGGATTATTTTGGACAAATAAAATGAAGCTTACTGAAAATTTCAAAATAAAAGCCTTAAGATTTGTCTCTGGCTAGTGCAATGCCACGGTGTTTGCATTATTTCTTTATTTTAGATTAACTTTAGCACAAACATTAGCAATTCACTGCCTCCTGTTATCCTGCATTATCTTTTTTTCTCTGTTTAAGGCATTAGCATGAGCTAATGGCTGCCTCAAACTGATAGAATTCTGTTTGATCCCCTGCCAGCTGTGTGACTCACAGCTGGCAGGGGATCCATTACCATAGCAACAGAACACAGTAGGGCCAGCTGATTAGGACTACAAGAACGCTTCACTGTAGTTTTTACCATGGCAGAACTCTGAGGACTGAGCTGGCCTTTAGAACTACTTGTGTTTGGGCATTTTATAACTGATTTTAACCAACCATTGTTACACACAAGGTTAGTGTTAATTAATGTTAATTAAACTTAATAAAATAAAAGCCTTGACATTTTTATGTCATGACTTTGCTCTTTAGGCCATTATATAAGTGACTTAACTAGTGTTAAACATTAGATTAGTGTTGCCACTTATAAAGAAGCTTACTGAAAATTTGAAAATAAAAGCCTCAAGATTTCACTTCGCCTTTTGCAGCGCAGTCGGCGCTGCAATGACATTAGCTTGAATTATCTTTTTCTGTCAGGTTAAGATTAGCATAAACATCAGCATTTCACTGCCCTCCACTAGTGCACTGCCATAGGCAGTGCAATAAGATTATCCTGCATTATCTTTTTCTCTCAGGTTAGGGCTTGGCAGAACATTGGCATCAGCCTTTTACTTTAAATATGGTAAATAGGTCAGCACAGACATCAGCAACGACATTAGCAGAGATGTTAGCATCTCTGCTAATAAATAAATGCTAATGCTGCTTAATTAGCATTAGCCTTTTCTTAATATAAGCATTTTTCCTATTTATTTATTTATTTATTTATTTATTTATTTATTTATTTATTTAT